>QNGE01005064.1:30026-49822 GCA_008508345.1 Paragonimus westermani | reverse complement strand
ATTGGTGTGGCCCGGGTTTAAATCCCGGTCGTGACAAGCATGTGCACTACTGACGGGCTCTAATGAGAGCGAAACTCGAGTCTAGTGCTTCTTTTCGAAAGAGGCTGGCTGGAAAGTCTATCTGAATGCGAAGTCTGCGATCAAATGTGAGCGATGTTCAACTTGAAAATAAACCAAATTTCCGACCAATCATCAGTAAGTTATAGTCATTTACTCATCTTCTCCAGTCCCTTCGTCTTAAGGCTGAACTTAGTTGCCATGTTATTGTTTGGCACTGTTTGGGTTACCGTCCATTAACTTGCCTCTGCTCATCTCTTTTCTATCTGGCTTGAGGAAATAAACACAGAAACCCAACATTACGATCTTGAGCAGTAGGCCATTGAAATGGAGGTGACATCACCATAGTATACAATTTCGCAGAGTCAGGTAGTAACGATGGAACTGATGTGATGATCCCATATTCAGAAAAAAGCTTGCGGAAAACAGGGCGCTATGGTTACATGCCCGCCAATTAGAACGACACGACCACAGTCAACTCAGTGCGTACTCATTATCCTGAGTTTAGCGGTCCCGCAACTATCACACAGACAGCCAACTCAAGCTCCCGGAGACTGCGATATGACTGGCGGGGTATTGTTTCACATACTCCAACCGACTGCTCTATGCATTACCATCTACTAAATTGCTTGTGATTTGAAATAAACTGAAGTACTTTCAAAGCTTCCAGTCTTTAATTTCTATCACGCCGAAGTTAGCCTTGGTTCACTACCTACGATTAGCTCGACTTTGCGTCTTGGAACTTCCTGCGATTGAGCAACTGAACTCGCAGGATTGCCCAGTCGAGACTAAGGGGTTTCGAGTTGTGATGTACATGTGAAAGAACGGTATGTATGATCATTCAGTCCCACTTATCACTGTTGGTGGGCGCGACGTGTACTCTGTGTTAGAGAGTCTGATCATCCTTGAGTTTCCGTTTGATGCGATGAAGAAAGTGATGTTTGGTCATGCCCTATCTACTATCGAGGGGGCCAAATTCAATTTCTTGAATTGAGAACAGAATGCTCTGTATCGGCAGTTCACCTTGCAAGTTTTCAAGCAGGCTGCTCGACAATGTTGCATTGGTTGGTCCGAGAAGAAGCACTCAACTAAGACACCAATCTCCAACACAGGATATTTAACGGAAGAGATTTAACTTTGAAGGAGACTCACATTTTCTATGAATAGCATGACGACATTTTGACACCTACCATTGAAAGGTCGACGGTACTCTTTCAAAAACAAACGGGCAAGTCGACTCGCCTATTTCACATCAGACGTTCGTAGCCACAGATGCACCAACAGTCCAACACAGTGATGAACCATGAAGCAGCGAGCCACACTCAGTACAGTGCCGAATTCCAGGTTCAGTTTATTTATCGTTTTTACACCGCTCCTGCCACTTTGTCACAGAGACGGGTGACTTCCAAAAGGTCAGCCATTTTTCAGAAATCGAATAAGCAGCTCATAGCAATACCTTTGATCGGACGAGTGCAACTGTTACAACTACTCCGGTTACAACTCAGCTTGTCACATTAAGAAGTAAGTCAAGGAGAGACGTATATGATATACACATTATAGCGAAATCGCTTAAGGCTTTCTCGAACGTCATGCGATTCAGATAGAACACAATTTACATTTAGTAAAACGACATTGTAGTAGGATGCAATCTTCTGTTCACCACTGCTCAGCCTTTTATGAACTGGTTGATGCTGATAGCTGGGAACCGCTTCTAAGAAGCTCGGGAGGGAGATTTCGTATATGTAGACATCTCCACCGAAATTTATGAGCACGTTCCCATCTGGAAGTGTTGCATCACACGGATGGTTAACCAGGTGCGTGTTGGTTAAAAAGACCGACTCACGTATCTCGGAATGAACTCAGCTCATGTGACCAAACTATTGTGATTTCCATTTATGTAACATAGCACTGTGAAATCGCAATGAAATAACTAACCCAAAGTACCAAGACCAGATATTAAATTTGAAAGAGGTGAGCGAGCAAACGAGAGTGAATCAAAGAATCATTAGCGTTGTTCCTATCTTACATGAACAAACGTCGACGAGTGATCGTTTTCTGAACTGACCACCCCACTTTGTTCTACGCAGGCGACTGAAGAGGTACCATGTGATTAGCTGTTACCAATGACCAGACCCAGCTTCAAAAAAGGTGTCCTAGCACTCCTGTAGTAGTCAACTGCAGGGTTGCTAATTCTGTCTTTGTCACGCCGAGGATGTTCAAAGGCCTCACACTGTGGTGGATTCCTAAACAAAGAGTTACCCAAACGCTAGATGACCTCGGAGGTTACTGTCGTAGTCGTGTGTACATCCACCATACCTCCACCTTGCCATAGACAGTGCAGCAGCGTTATACCATGCATCAGCCAGTGGTCGCTATATTTTTGTACCTGAAGGCTGCCTCTGATAGGGTTATCCTTGAACTCAGCTCATGTGACCAAACTATTGTGATTTCCATTTATGTAACATAGCACTGTGAAATCGCAATGAAATAACTAACCCAAAGTACCAAGACCAGATATTAAATTTGAAAGAGGTGAGCGAGCAAACGAGAGTGAATCAAAGAATCATTAGCGTTGTTCCTATCTTACATGAACAAACGTCGACGAGTGATCGTTTTCTGAACTGACCACCCCACTTTGTTCTACGCAGGCGACTGAAGAGGTACCATGTGATTAGCTGTTACCAATGACCAGACCCAGCTTCAAAAAAGGTGTCCTAGCACTCCTGTAGTAGTCAACTGCAGGGTTGCTAATTCTGTCTTTGTCACGCCGAGGATGTTCAAAGGCCTCACACTGTGGTGGATTCCTAAACAAAGAGTTACCCAAACGCTAGATGACCTCGGAGGTTACTGTCGTAGTCGTGTGTACATCCACCATACCTCCACCTTGCCATAGACAGTGCAGCAGCGTTATACCATGCATCAGCCAGTGGTCGCTATATTTTTGTACCTGAAGGCTGCCTCTGATAGGGTTATCCGACGTTTTCTTATGGGGTGGCCATCACTGTATAGGAGACCTAGTGAATTCTGTCGATTTTCTAAAGCCGTTGCACACCCGCTCTGTTTGCAAAGTGCGCACCTCAACTGGGCGGAACAAGCACTTAAAAACTCGGAGGATCTTAAAGTGGACCTTTTGCCGAGTACTAAGCTGGACTACGTTGGTTTATTTGACCGTTCTGTAGTGAACACGCAGACCGTCGTGAACAGAATAAATGATATAGCCTGCCAGTTTGTGATGTTTCCAGTAAACCCAAAAGACAGTTAGTGGTTCGTGTATTGTAACGAGTGGACTGATCGCGAACAAAAGTCCCACGGGAGTGCAAGGTTCCAGCCAGAGCACGGATCAACACGTATTGACCGTATTGACTAAGCGGTCACATGGTTGTTCAAGCAAGTTAGTAGGAATTGACACACAACGATATGTGGCAAGGGGAGCAGTCCGTCAGTGTCCCAGTAGGTAACTAGTACGGTTGGTGGCATCCATTTCGGATTAGGTTGTCATGGTGATCAAAGCCAAATGAAGTCTATGCATACCACTCACCACAGATAGCCTGGAATGTATTATTCAGTAGTTCAATATAGAAGTACATGTATAACTGTACTGTAAATAGGACGAGGAAGGAAACCAAACAAGACATTAATCATAAAATGTGTAAGAAGACCGCGCATACGTGACCCAAGAGGTAGAGAGGTCCGATAGGTCCGAGGACACAGCAGTGCAATGTGCACTTTGCACATTCAAATACTGGATCGGTCTTGATCCTCTCTTTGGCGTTGTTGTGGCAAGGTAGCCTGAGACTATTGATCGTTTCCTTCACTTGAAGGGAATCGGTAGACCCCGCTGCCATATTGTGGGGAGTTCGCGACAATCTCTACCATTAGATGGAACCGGTCTGGGACTTGACACTGTGTCACAATTAACGGTCAATCTATACTCGTAAGGTTGGCGAATTCTCTGCCTCACAAATCCTTGCTGTTTTTGTCTGCTTTTATCCCTTTACTCCTTATACTTATGTGTTCATCTGTCACTTCGTGGATTACTGTGAAGCTCGGACGACAACCACAGCTGTATTACTCACAGATACGGCTCAACACTATGAACTATTTCAGCGAAGTATATACTGTGATATAATTGGCGCAAAACAGACTAACAACGGCAGCATTGGTGAATGAAACTCGGTCGTCAAATTATCTGATTCGTCATTATTTTTGCTGATATCACTATTTGCATCGTTGAACGATTCAGTTTCTCTGGTCTCGTTCTGACCATTCGATATTGACCTTGATTCCCAACTGTCTTACATCCCGTAGGTTAAATTCTGCTACGTTGAGCTAAATGTCAATTTTACTGAAGCCACAAAACTTAAGATGGGGTCCTCATACGTCTACTTGACTGCTAATCAGCGTCACAGTTGAAAATGGTCTACGCAGACACCAGCCGTCCGAAGCATTTATTGCAACGTAGGAAGAGTGGTTGGAAACAAAAAACTTTTTATTCTAGTCAATAAAGAGATATTTGAAAAGGCTGAGTTGTGGGTTGTTGTACAACCAATTACTATACGACTTCAACCTCGTGCAATCAAGCAGTTATTTTAGTTTGATTGTTTATACCTCATCTCTCACGTGTGTCACATGTCTCAACTTTGATTTATACCATTCACTGGCGTTTATTTAGCATCCCACCACGAAATGTTACTTTTCTCGCCTGCTGCCGACCGTAACGTAGAACTGTGATAGCACTAGCTTCGTTCAGATGAACTGTTGTTCAAAACACAACGTGAATTTGGAACAGTGAGTTAATGGATTCCACCCGGGCCGCACGTGACTTCGATCGGGATGCAGAAACTCATCAGATCATGTTCGACAACAATTAGACTCATAAAAATCAACTGAGCACAACTGACATCAGCAATAGGTAACAGCTGAGTTGTCTTGTGGTCACCTGCTCCACAGCTGTGGTCTGAGATGAGACCGGTAAGCAAAGTTGCTGGTTTGTCTGTCAGTCGCAAACCTAATCGATTCCATAGGTCTGAAACCTTTTGCGTGAATCACACACGAATACTTTGTGACCGATTTTTGCCGTGGATTACATTAATTTGTTGGGATCACTTAAAAGTTCGTGTATCCTATGGTCTGTAATCGGTTTCGGGAGAATACCGTCATACCAGTTCAGCGGACCAACATCCAAAGAATTGTTTCGAGCACATCGCTAGCCGTACAATCAGCCTGTTCATTGAGCAAGCGAATGATTTGTTAACCGTGTGTGTCCACAAGCAGTAGACACATCAGCGCGTAGAATTCAGTGCGCACGTTTTGGTTAAGCAAGCTGGGGCGCAAAGTGGTGTGCTAGCATCCTTGGCTAGCGCAGGGTCACTTACCCAAAATGCAATCTAGGGCATACGATAGCCATAGGCGTCTAGGTTCACGTGTTGGTGTAGGTGTAAAAAGCTATTCAATGAGTTGACAAATTGTGGAACTGTGGCAGTGCTCGAAGTTAAAACAGCATGCAAGTCCAATCAAACTTTCTTTGTGTTTGATGCGTAGCTACTCAAAAATAACTTTTTTGTTGACTTAACCTACTTACAAAAGGTCGATTCTGGAATTAGTACCAAGCATCAACTCTGTGCAAACAGTTCTCAAAAATGACCATTCATTTGACAAGGGACACATGCGCTCCCTGGGTTGATTTTAATTCATGGGCTGAACAGACGAGGCGAGTTTGCAAACCCTTACAAGATAAGTGAAAATACCCGGTTTAGACATTAGGAGAAACGTGTAGCGAACAAGCTTGTTTTCGGTGATTCATCATCAGGCTAATTACAACACATTTATATGAATTAATCATGTGTGAGAAAAGGTACAGTAAGAGATCGAACGGTTCATTATCAGTTTCAGAAGGATCAGGTCAATTGTACAAATTCTTGATGACTGTTAAGATAGTGGTCATGATTACGTAATCTGTTCGGTCCGGACGTGAACACCAGGCCATGGAAGATTCAGTGTTTTTTACGAAACGTTTTTGAATACATAGTGGGGGGAGAGTAAACGGATGACTATGGCTTCCGCGACTGCCAGTAAGCGCTCTTTGACATGTTTTGATTGTAAACCTGGTGCGCGATAGATAGGACTAAATGAGTCATTGAGATCGATTGAGTGGCGACTATCCGAACGCATTCGGGAGCATCATCCGGTGTGGCTAACTCGGGGCTTGAAAAAATCTTGCTCGTCTTCTATCGCTGCACACCTCATGGAGTCCAACCACTCAATCGACCTCAATGAATCATTATGTTTGCCTACGACAAACTGTCCGACCCTGGCTGTTAGCTGCAACAGCTAAGTAAACACCAGGGCGCTTGAACGACCAGCTTATTTGAAGTATTGAGTGCAGGCTAACCTAGCAGTCGGTGGTTCATGCAGATCATTCAGACAAGACTGTACTAGTAAGCCCCAAATTTAGGGTAGGATCGTCACCCCAGTTGGTGGGTTGCCTTCGAATAAACGGACGAGCTACTGTTTGTCACGTTATACAACACTGTGGATGCAGATGTCACGAGCAGCAAAGGAGGGGAACAAACCCGTTTGCCTGTCAACCAAGCGGAGTACACATACCGGTAAACTGTGGAATTTTGTTAACAATGTTACCCTGAGAGTCGGCATGTGTTATAATAAGATTGGCATGAAGTTTTTGCAGCCTCAATAGATAACTGGTAATGCCAACCCTCAGTCTAACGTTGAAATCCACAGTGTACAGCAAGCACACAGTACCAGCCATCAGTCTTCATGTGGTAAGTAATTGGAAGAGAGTGTACTTGATATTTGTTTGGTCCACGATAGTTGGGTAGTTAGTTAGTTGAAAGTATCTTTCTAACTTTTAAGGTGCGTCCAAAACACAACTATCCTTCTAAGATCATTTACATTTATTTCTGACCTAGTAAAATCGAGGAGAATAATGAAATACTGACGAAAGAGGGGGTGGTTAGGTGCTCCAGCGTCCTGCACACTGGCAGATGAGTCAGTTTCTAGGTCATTTAGAAATAAAAGGAATTCGAGATTGCTGAGAGGGGCCTAGCACGCAATCCACCAGCAACTGATGTGGTAACGGTACCAACCAAAAATTACGGTCTTAAAGTAACTGACCTTTAATCTAGCCATTGATTTGAAGAAAGTGCACATTGACAATTCAACATGTTTTATCCCAGAAGAGTGTATATTACCCGTTTCCTATCCATTTCACTTGGTAACAAATACTTTGACTGGTGCTAATGCGGAAAGATTTATAGTAAGTGACTGTGTGATGATTCCAGATTCTAAGACATCTGCGTGTAGTGAAACAGAAGGGGATAACTGACCCGTCCCACTGGAACAATAATCCCTAGGTTATACGGTCTGCCCAAAGTGCACAATTAGAACTGCGCTTTACGATAGATTCAGGAATATTTGCCCAAACCAAACAACGAAAACAAGTCGGCATTTTCCCAAGTGAGCTTAAGTAAATGGTACAAAATTTGTAGATGTGCAGTATTGTTCAAAATGTCTCATAAGGTGATTGCTCAAGTGAGGTGATGGCAACTATATTGGTTGTTGCCTAGCCTGCAAGGGTAAGACTATTGTGTGCTTCGTTTTGATAAGAACTTCACATGCTTAAACCGTCGGCAGTAATCACATACAGAGCGGCAATGAACTTTGCTTGGTTACAGATCGTGTAATGTTAGTCTTCCGTGTTTGTTGATCAGAATGATAATTAGTAAAATTTACTTCAACTAGGTCACCTCGTTGATTAAAATCGTTCATTTATTGTATTTCGTGTTTTATTCACTTCCTCAGTTTGCTCACGAGATCTTCAAAATCCGCACAGTTCACCACTTTCCATCCTGTACATTTAAATAAGCATCGCGATCGATTTCAGTTCGCGTGACATTGTGGACCGTGAAATCAAAAGCACACTCGGATAGTAGGTAAGACTTTCAAAAAACCTGGCACGCCCATACTGTCAAGGTCGACACAATAACATAAGTTACTGAGAAATACTCCGTGCACACAATTATTTGGTAAGTAATGTTTATCAGTGTTATTACAAAGTGTACGGTACGGAAATAGTATTCCCTGTTCAGATTGATCGAAACGAAGTTGTTAAACATCCTAAGTTTCGAACAAAGAGTGTGCTCGTGTGTCAGCAGATGTTACCGGCCGATGAACGATTATGCATAACTGAAGCTTCCTCTCTTGCAGGGAGGCAAATGAACAGTGCAGAACCGCTTGCACAATACCAGACGGACGTTTGTGGCTAGTGTTTTAAAAACTACTGTGCTGATTTCACATCCACAACACTCACAGATTTCCCTTCGTAGATTTCTCGCGTTGTGCAAGGTTGACTCATCTTGACAGTGTTGTTTGACAAATTCCGAACAGTGTAGGTGGTGTTAGGTGATACGTTGCGTTCTACGTGTACTTCAGGGTGTGCTTTACGACTTTAAAATGTAAGATGAATCTTCAAGATTGTAGTCGGCAATTTTACTATATACTGGATAATAAATCTATGAAACTTGACGGTTTTTTTCTAATAGGTAAATGCATCGACAGTGTCGGAGGTGTTGGAACAAATATGGAGACTAACATCTACACGATCAGAGTTATCTTCGTCATTCGTAGTCAGCTTTGACAAAAAGTGATATATCTATGATGCTTGAGAGTGGTTTTACCTCACGGCTGCGAAACGTGACTAATCGCAATAGAGTATGAAAGTTGCTTTCTTATGACTGGACACTGATTTCTGCATCCTACCGACTGCATCGGGAAGCCCTAATGGACAGAAACGATGGAGTCCTGTAATAGCTAGTAATTGGAGTTAAATGGGTTCATTTACACGATCTATGGGGATGTAAAAATTAAGGTGGTTGAACCGTGCGCTAGTGTGATGGATGACCAAGCAATCAATGAAGTATCTGGACGCCGTGGTGAGATATGGTCAAAGCTCACAGAACATGAATCACGGACATCACGAGCAACAGAATGAGTCATCACTCAATGAAACTGGGCCAACCAGTGGAAAATAGCAAGCAAAAATCCACGACAGGTAATGTCACTCAAATGTAAGGAACCAGACAGAAGTGCATGACGTTTAAGTGGAGACTTCGTTAAGCTGTGGACTGGAATTCCGGCTCATAAACGAGAGCGCGTGAGTGGCGTAGGAACATGAGAGTTGGACACTAAAATGATATTGCATAACTGACCGACTTTTCACTACACTATAGTTGCCACCCCATCACCTCCCATATTGAGCACCTCCTGCCCAAGTCGCGGACGATCGAAGTGATGTTTTGTGTGGATAAACATTGATCTGAAAAAGGGAACTGTAGAAGTACACCAATTGATTGGTCACGACAAGTCAAGTTCATTAGTCACAGAATATAAGGCTGGAGATATTAGGTGAGCTGGTGTCCACTCGGATTTTGTGGTGAGAATTTTTTGTTAGTCTTTGGCTGAGTTGCCTGCAAATTAGCTGCAATTAAGTAAACTTCATACTTTCGCAAGAGAAAGACATGGAAAGAAAAGGAACGTGTACCAATTTGGTAAAAACCTTATATAAAACTTTAATATTGAACCACAAGTTGTCTGCAAGTCAAGTTCGGACACTAGTAGCAAGTCATTTCAAATTTGTAGTTGCAACCTCGTGCCAGTTCACACGTAATAGCCAAAAACAATAGCATGGACGCCGTGACGCGTGATCAGCAGCAATCTCACTTGTCGTCCCCAGCCATGGACTGTACGAACCGTGAAGGTCCCAGACAGGGCGACGAACGGACTTGCATTAGCTATACTCGATTCAGTGTGTCATATTCTCGTCTGTTCATCTCTCATCATGAATCGATTGCGACCTGAGTACAATCTGCTTGACATAGTAGCGGAATATCTGGCACCCTTAGTATAGGACTCAACCATCTAAGTTTCAGGGTATGTGAAGACCAAACATCCGCTCTTTACCTTCGTCGTCCTTTACCTGGTAGGGCCATCCGATGCCAACGGTTCAAAACAGACACCGGTTGCCAGATATTCGAGGACGGTTAACTTAGTGCGCTATGATTGACCACGTTTTGTGGCGATTGTGTGTTCTCATGGTTGTCTCATACACGGAAACATTATGCTTCAGTGTGATATCGTTTGGTTGCCAGAAATGTTCCAGCTTGGCAAATACTGCCGTAATCTTGTATATTCCAGCCTTTATTTTATTTACTATGGCTCTGATATTACTAATGCAGCCTCCGACGTGCACGGACTAACCAACGATTTTCACAGATTCATTAACCAACATTAAGTCAATGTGACCACAACAATTTTGGTGAAACATATTGCGCCATAAGGCTTCAAAGCAGATTATAAACCATTTGGCAAGTGGCAATACACTGTTTAAATTCGTGGTGGTTGGAAATCGCAAAACAGTACGTTTCAACTACCTCGGGCGGCAGAGAGGAGAGCTGCTAAAAATGAGAAAGGAAGCCGAAATAGCCAGGACAGAAAAGGAAGACAGTGAGTTCAAGCAAGCCAATTACCAGCAAGATATTTCAAATTTGTACTTGTAGCCTGGTGGCAGATCACGTATAATAGCCCAAACCATCAGCACGTACGCCATGAAGCGTTACTAGCAGCAATCTCTCTTGGCGTCCCCCACCATGGACTGTACGAACCTGTCGATCGATAAGGTGTCACGAATAAGGAGTTATTTCGATGATTGTCGTGCACATTTCGGACAGAACTCGACAACCGGGCTGGCTGTGTGCACCGCACCAGATGTGAAAGAGACCACTGTTAACGACGCTGTGGTGTCACCATTGCAGCCTCTGGTTAAGGGACTAGAGCTCCCTCGTATAGAGTTGACTCACCCTGATGACCATCCCGTAAATTATCAGCTTGAATTCGATATAGGGAGCCAGGCAGAAAATGACAGCAAGCGTCTACTTTGCCATCTGCATCATCGTAAAGGACGTACCAAAGAAGCAGTCACCGAATGCACTACCCTTCCACCCACACATGGTCACGAGAGACCCGGGAAACTACTGAGCGAGCCCTCTGGTCAGACTCACCAGGTTTCTCGATTGCTGCTGAATTGACCATTAAACGACAACAAGGTAGTCACCAACAGTTCAGACGCCATAGCCGATTAAGCCTTTGTGTCTCCGCTGGTCTTACCAGCCGAAGCAAATTTGTGGAAGCAGTGGAAGGATGACCGAGGACGGGACGATCTTATCCATCGAAATGAAACTAAGGTGTGTAAAAAGTAGAGTGCCCATGCAACAATTATAAACCGAGAAGAGATTCTACGCTATACCACACGAGGTGTGATAAATTATGCGAACGGTACGCGACAGTACGTGCTTAGTGAAACCTCAGAAACAAGGTATAGGGCAATGGCTCATGCACACTTCTTCCCAAAGGTGGGTCAGCCATATTGCGTAATCGTGCTAGCTGATGCAGTTGCCCTACACCACCTCCAATTAAGTGCGGTAGTTCTAGTGGGGAGAATTGAGATAATTCCACAAGAACTTCAAGTGCCTTTAGGAAGCGTAACCTACAGGACCGTCTCAGCGGTTGTGTCGCACTACATAACGGACATTCACACTAAATTCAATGCCTTTGTTGCTAACATTGAAGATGACCGGACACCTTCGCAGTTTTTGTGACAACTTGATCGATGGCATGACCTACTTGGCGAGTGTGAAAAGGGACAAAAAGAATTTGTCGTTTGTAGGGAGTCGAGTAGAACAGCTTTAGTCTCGCCAAGAGTGTAGGGTGGTGTCATAGCAGATGGCTTTCATTCAATTACGCCCTTCGACATATGGGACACCCGAGAGGTACGCACAGCACATGTCGAGGACGATCGGTTTATCTTGGTCCTGATTACATAACAAGTGGTGTGCTTCTATGTGTGTCTAGTCCCTGTTTGTGGTTAACTATTTGATGTATATAACTGGCATGTTTTACGTTTGCGACTGATAAGAGTAAATGAAATGTTAATATATCGCAGTATATGTCTTCTTTCTGCTCTGATGAAATGGTTAAAGGGAACTCAGTGTTTCAACATTCAGACGATCGCCTTGTCAGAGCGTACCCTCTGAGTTATACGTCTTCGAACTCCCTCGTACGTTTTAGTTATTTTCTGTGAGCGTTTTAGGCAGGCTTAGGTGAGAACCAGAATTCGAATTGCAAGTCTTAGTCGATTGGCACCTGCGTGGAATATTGGCGGCCGGTGTAGGTCATTTTTGGAGGTCAAAATTCTCCTCGACTGACCCTGCCGCGCTCTTCCTCGTGACTCCGTCCGACTACTTGCCTAAAAGTACTGATTCCTCCAGCCCGCCTCCCCCAGCCACACACCTATTATTATCTGTCAGTCTCACCCTCCCTACCGCTTGTGAATACTGTCCGCCATCAAACTGTCACCAGCTAATCGGTCTGCCCTAAGGCTAGGTAGTTAGACACTCATCAGACCGATCTGATCGCATTCGGTCTGTACGTCATTGCCTGTCTGTCGTTTGTGCTGATTTACTTGTCGTGCCCTTTGGACCCTAGACGGCCTATTGCGGCCAAACATTGTGTTTTATCCCACGAACGCAAACGAACTGAGGTTTGTTCTTGTAATTGATTATATTATTTATGTCTATCGTATCACGTTTCCAGCGACTTGATTTGCTTTTGATATTTGGCGTTGTTGGTTATACGGGCGTCACTCGGAAGAATGTTTTCAGATACGAATAACAACCGTGACAGTTGGTATGTACACTGGCACGCTCTTTAACCAACTTTACAGTTTAGGTTGCACAAACTTTATTCCCTGGCTATCGGAGCACCCTAGTTTTAGCATCCCTTCCTGGGGGGAATGGCTCCACGTTACTTCTAGGCTTAGATAGCATCGATCAACTAGTGTGTACGCTGTAGTGTACCGTAGCTGTTTACATTCTAGAATGGTTAAACAATCGATGCGACCCACTTTCGCACGCAACTGTCTAGTGAGTTTGTAACTTGATAAACAGATTGGGAATAACACAACGTTACGAGCAAGTTGTAATACTCTACGTTTCAACCACCTCGGGTGGCCTTCCTCAGGAGTGTTGTAATCGAAATCCTACACACCTCAACTACAACATACATGCTACCATTAAAAATGGTTATACGAAAGTCATTCCTTGGGTTCTGACAATATTATCGTATTTCTGTCACGAAGGTGTGTCAAGAAACTATACTACATGGGACTAATGCCTTTGAATATATCTAGTAATTCTGCCTGACCTCTCATCTCCAACATAGGTAACAACGAAACGAACTCGAACTATTCTACCAAATAGTCGTTATTCGTAGTACGAGAACGCACATTTATAGTTACAGTTCATTGATGTCAGATGGCAGCAGCACATGTGTAGTCACAAGCTGTAATCTCAATGATCGTATACCGAACAAAATACCGGACGAAGGCAGAAAAACGTAACTGTCTATCTAATGTTGACAGCGCATTTCAAACCGAAGTAGTCTGCTGTTGGGCTATTCTTTATGTAAGGGTTTGGATGCTGGGTATAACGAATAAGCTCACATCACACGGCTCCAGTGAATGTTCTGTCAGTGAAACCGCTGAGATGAACCAACCAAATGCATGCCGAACACCATTCTAGACAGGCCAAAGCGTCCCTCTATCCGGTCTACTACCGACCAGTAACGACTAAAACTCTCAATAGTCGTCCATGCCGGTGCTTCAGCGTATGATAATGGAACTGCACTATTGAACAACTTTCCTGATATATGCATATATAACTCGAGCTAGCCGAATGAAGCGCCAAACATGCTATGTTGTATAGGATGGATAAAAACAATGTTGAAAACAAGGGAATTAAAAGCGTTATAGGAGAAAAAACACAAATACATAGAGATTTGTAGTGGAAGCGCCGCCAACTTCTACTTTTCGCCATATCAGACGGCGTTCGGTCAGGAAGTCCGGACCGCCTTGTTGAGGTAAGCTTTAAAGTAGCTGCATCCATACGTCAAACTGAAATGATATGCTGACCTCCAGACTGCCGCTTCCAAACTAGCCCACCTCTCGCAAGTTGTGAATGAGGTATTAAGTGAGGAGCTGACATTCGTAAGATGTGACCAAGCCAATGAAGCCTGGGTGACGAAATCGCTATGCTCAAGGTCGATAGAGTCCCTCCGTATTGTAACTTGGAGGCCAACCGACTCTACTTTGAATGCCCGTGACTTTGCGGACCAACCTTCGGGCAACGTGGACGCACCAGGGGACAGCGTTTTTCCGAAGTAGGGGTTCGAACAATAGTTCTGAAAAGAGGGACAATACAAACAAACATGAGCCGAAGGCCCAGTAAGCCATGCACACGACTTACACAAACGCAAACCAAAACGGCACCTACAACAAAGCAGCACGCCCTGTCACACAACTCAAATTCAATTCGTGAGCGCTCGCTGGTTTAGGTTGCGCGTTACAGTGTCTAAGACACATCGGTAAACCTTGTCGCTGATGGCCCGGTGTCCACACCACACATATCTAATACTTCAGAGATATCAATGGTCGAAAAAGGACACTTTGTAAACATCCTTCATGCGTAGGAGCCAAGTTTCGCGATTGTTTAATAGGACTGCCCTCACTTTTGCATAGTACACTCGGCCTTTCACAGATACGCTGGGATCATGTACAGGCCACAGATGGCGCTAGTTGACAAGCCCCATCCGGGTTTTAGTTACACGATTTGAAATCTCATCAGATGTTCCATGGACGGTGATAGCGCTCCCAAGGTCTATGAAATTCTTAACCACCTCCAACGACTCACCACCCATGGTACGAGCAGCCGCACCCATGCGAACGTCGCGGCATCACCTTGCGCATGGAAAGTGCGAAGGCCATACTGAACTGCCGAAGTGAAGTCTCTATTCTGTCTGAGGTGTTGTAAGCTTTTTGTGAACCCTCACAGCTTGAAGCGTTGTCGTCTGCATACACTATATCTTGAAGTTGAATGCCTACGGGCAGTTCCATGTCACCACATTAGCGGTCTGGAGGGGAACACTCTAGAATCTTGTCTATTGCAAAGTAGTGTCTATCTTTAGCATCTCAGGTAGGGTGTTACAAGGTTGTCCAGTCTCCTCTGTCTTATCTAACTTCCTAGTAGACAATATCCTAGAGTGCAACTGTCCTGATGATTGCCACAAAGCAAACTCTCATGTGTTGCACACAGTTACTTCGACAGTAAAGGTCCACAGGCACACCGAACAAGTAAGGGTGGCTTTCGTGATTGCCAGAATCGGTCCCATAACATGTTTCAAGGAAGGAGGTTCACTATGCCAACCGTCAAAGCACTATCGGCCCATATCAATGATTATGAAATCCCAAACAAATGGGCTGACTCACCCAAACGGTGAGTAACCAATGTTGGTACTGAGTGAGCTGGAGATCCCCATGCAGTTACGTCACAGAGTTCGGAGTTGAGATGTGGCTGTGAATGGAGGCTAGCGTTGTGACCTATGGACACAGCAACTGCAGGGTTAGTACGAACTTCCTGGGGGCACGAAAACCGGACTCTGTAGAAATCCCGTTGTGGCTAGTAATCCGTGCTTGTCCAGCTGGAGATGGCTGGAGAGACCTGTGCAACAAACACGAATAGCCAACCTGAGGTCAACGCGGTAGCCTGTATGTACAAAGTGTACATTCACTACGCTGTTAACTGATCTGTCAAAACGGCTCGGAATCGGGTAAAACGGTGTGCTCTGATCCGTCTGGACAGGTACCCAGTCGTTTGATCTACATGGTCTGTTGTGTAGTAGCAAGAAAATAAGGACACAAGCATAGACTTGTTGAGAACTGGCAGTTTGTCACTCAGATTCAAGTTACTCAAGAGAGAAATGGTTAGCCACATTTAGAAACTGAAGGTGATTTAGCGAGGCCTCGTTGGTCCGTATTAATCATTTCAAGATTCCAAAGAAACACGGCGTACACCAGTTAACTTGGTCAAGCTGGGATGTATAAAAATCAACGTAGTTGGTCACACGCGTTTATGTGTCAGGCTACCACAACTACCGGAAGCGAATGGCGCGGTGTACCACTCCTACATTCATTCACAAACCTAGCATCCAAAGGACTTTTGTGAGAAAACCTACCAGAACTTGTTGACTAGCTTGTAAGATAACATGAATGTGAAACCATGTTCTCGAAAAGCAACAGGTTCCACTAGTGATGTCTAGATTGGGGAGAAATATGTTGACAANCTAGTGATGTCTAGATTGGGGAGAAATATGTTGACAATATGGGGCAAGAAGTAGTCCGACGAAAAAGTCAGGAATCAATGAAAATCGGAAATATGGATCATTATGCGGGAATTTCAACTGAAAGAACTGCCCAAATAGGCCACTCAGAAGCAGGTCCTCTAAACCGAGTTGGATTAGCACACAATCGTGCTTGGTAGTACAGGATGTACTCGTTTGGCTCTATCATTCCAACGTTTTTGGTCGCAATAGACGAAGCTGTCTCGCTGATGACGCCTTACTCTCACTTGCAGCTCGGTTGTTTGTTTGCAAGGTGTAGGCACCTTGATGCTGAATGTTTGAATATAGACGTGGTCATTTTCGGTAGTTAGGTCCCTTCCCGTCCCCTTCTTTTTTCCTTCTCTCTTCCTATATAGGGTTTGCTGTTTCTTCATGGTTGTGTGGCAGTTAATCATTAGTGTTAACCACTGATGTATTGCCGTCTATGATGATGATGATGATGAACATCTGGATGTTAACAATTTTGGGTACCAATGGGTATTAATGAGTACAAATGAACAAACCAAAAATACAATACTTCCCCAGCGGTGTTTGCTGTTGTGATGCTTTCACTGAGGAAGGATGGATAATGAGAGGCGGCATTCGTGGACGAAAGAGATTCACAGCTTAATGGAAAATTAACTGTAACTGACCATTTTCCCAAGGAAACTGAGACACCTTATGCTATGTTTCTAATTTTACCGCACCGGTTATAGGCTTTCAAACACTACAGAGCTAAGTTGCACGAAACGTCAAACGGTATATGACATTTTCGTGTTTTGCGATCTCCATACTGGGTCATATCTAGTCCACTTCAACAAATCCTGTTGCCATTTGGTTCCTGAGAAATGGTTGAATAATTCTTTACAATGTATCCATTGAGAGCAGCACAACCGATTCTGTTTACGGGAGATTAATTAAGACTGACTAAACTTGTTTCTCTGGTACTTCGCACGTCTGCCGCCTACGCTTATCGTCGATGTCATACGAATGTACTGTTCTTCATGTTCAGGCGGAATAAATTAAAAACCGTTTCATCATCGCAACTAACAAATGGTAACCCATTTGAGACAGCGTTCAACAATGAGGCTACTACGGTTCTGTGATTCAATGAGTGCTCATTTTATCAGCTAAGTGAGCGAATCTGTTAGTTATCGCCAGAAATATACTATTCTACTGGCAGGCCAACAGTATCGTCAAACGAACGGGAGGAGAGACAAAAGCATCACAAGAGATACCGGGAATGTTGTTCGTGGTTTTGCTTACACATCAACATCAGTTTTGAACATGATGACAGTGTACAGCAAATTAGCCTCAAGAACTGCAACATATTTGGAAATTATGGCTATTTTAAACACCTTCAAGATTTGAGTGCGTTCCCTGTAGACCCTGTGTTTGGGACAACCTGAAAAATGTTCTTGCGGAGCAATACCTGGCGACCGTGGGGCTTACTTCGTTAGTCCACTGCAGTCGATCTATCATTGTCCGAATGTTATAGTTAGATATTGTCGAGCACTATGTATGGTGTACTGCCTTGCCATCCTGATAAAACCAAACATATTCAGGTAGCTTCAGTTGCACTAACGTTGGTACAAAATTCTGTAACAACATTTGGAAATCGGATTGCCCTAGTTTGCAAATGATTGCGCAGATTAGATTTCGCTAGTAAAAGTTTTAACGGTGAGGAAACTCCTGATAAGCTGTGCTTCAGCAACCCGTGCCCAGTCCATAAGATTTGGGTTACGTTGAGGCCGAACTGGAGTAAAACACTGGAGGTTGTCGATGTGTCAAAAATGCAGCGATAGAGTTAAAGAAAGGGATAAGTGGCAGTGCAAGCGACTGCGGTCATTGGTTAGCACGAACGAAAAGGGTAGCCGGTTGACTCGCTTTGCCTGGCTCTAACCTGCTCGTCGTCTCAGCGTCGAGAATGTGCGGCATGGGAAACTAGTTTCGGATTCAAATGGAGGCAATTTACAGACGGTATGGGGAAATGCTGATTTCTCCATGTTGGTATTTAGGACAATTATACAAGTGTAACGGTAAAATCCGCGTTTTGCGTAGATTACTACTGTCTTCCATCATTTTTCTGTCTCTTCAAATCTTGTTAGAAGATATCCTCAAGAGATTCATTGTGTCCGTGTGCAAGTGTTCATACACCCGTGCTGTGTAGTGTTAGTTATCTACCTGAACACCTGGAGGCATGACGTCCTGATAGCAACTGGATGCACACGTTACAATGCAGGACACCCATGAGTTCTATGGATGCGGTCATTCAATGCATCATCTTTGTAGCACCAAATTTTACACCAAACTGTTCTGCGACATAATGCATCGAAATCGCTTAAATCAGGTGAAACGACATTTTGGCTTTTGAAAACAAAAGTGATTGAAATAAAGGACATATAACCTTTCGGTTTGCAAAAATGACGGTTTTCCGAGAGTCAGTCTATGGACGTTAAAGAACCGTTGACGAATATCAAAGTAGCCTAAAGGCGAATCACCGGAACTAGGATAACGAGCTTATTGGCAGTTGCTGGAAGCTCATCTTGTATGCTATCTGTCTAAAAGGTGTAAATAGGTTACTGCCCCCCCCCTCAGCTTTAGATTGATGAATTTGTCCGAAAGACGCTCATTTCAAAGCAGAAACAGATGTGGTTCTGACAGTGTCGCCACTATATTCAAACTGCAGAGTGCAATGTATGTTTCGTTATGATGAGGGATAACAATGTGGGAATATCTGTCTGATGTGACTGCCTGAGATATCCTAATACGTTACAGAGAAGCTTTGACCATACTTCTGACCCAGAAGAAGCTCATACTAGCCTTCGCAAACGAATTGATAGAAAGAAACTAACTGAACACTGGTTTTTCAATGTACACTAACGATAAATTGGTCAGTTTTGAAAAAGCTGAACACCTCAGCACCACCGACTGGCAAGAAGTGTCTTGTGAATCTTGCTCACAATACCAGCGCTGTGACTTCCAGTTAGAGGTGTGAGTACATAGACAATAAATAAGCAACAATTAGGATTGCCCTTTTCATTAATTATTAACTGCTGTCTGAATAAACTCGTAGAGAACGGCGAGTCAACGTTTACAAGCGGCTAATCGTACAGTTTCTTAGATATGTGGCAGCGAAGTAGGTGTTGAAGGATTCGAGTCTATGTCAGAGCAGATATGTTAACATCTCGTTCACTCTCCTCAGCAGCACACATGAAACGTACAGGTTATATACATTACACACATCATGCATAAAGGTGGTTGAAGTAATCTATCGGGTTGCCATGGTCGTGATTACATGGTACTTGGTGTGTTCCGTCACGGTGAGACTGGACCTTGACGTGGTGTGACGGCTTGCGCATCTCGATGACCTTTTGGGCTAAACTGGACAGAGTTACTCATACCAGGCAGGCCAACAGGTAGAGGTCTGACAAACCACAGTCTCCTGGTCCTCC
>QNGE01005064.1:9474-26778 GCA_008508345.1 Paragonimus westermani | reverse complement strand
GTTGTTTTGTTTGCAAGGTGTAGGCACCTTGATGCTGAATGTTTGAATATGGACGTAGTCTTTTTCAGTAGTTAGGTCCCTTCCCGTCCCCTTCTTTCTCGTTCTCTCTTCCTATACAGGGTTTGCCTTTTTTCATGGTTGTGTGGCAGTTAAGCATTAGTGTGAACCACTGATGTATTGCTGTCTATGATGATGATGATTTCGAAAAGAACCACTAGACTAGAGTTTCGCTCTTGTTAGAGCTCGTCAGTAGTGCGTATTCTTGCCAAGGCCGGGACTAGAACTCCAGCCATGTTTTTATGAGGCAACCCTGTTGACCACTGCGCGATTGACCTCACATTAGGCACGACCGAATTATCAAGTCTGAAACTTCAACCACTCTCGTTTGTGATCAATGATCAGGTTGCCCGATCGTCTTGAGAGAAGACACAGTTACTGCCTGTTAACTCCAATTGATAACTTCGCTGATGGAGTTGACAGGCAGTGACTGTGTCTCCTCTCGAGACGATCGGGCAACCTGATCATTGCTCAAATGCGAGAGCGGTTGAACGTTCAGATGTGATAATTCGGTCGTGCCTAATGTGAGGTCAATGGCGCAGTGGTTAACACGGTTGCCTCATGATTGGAATGGCCGCAGTTCAAATCCCGGCAGTGGCAAACATGCGCATTACTGACCAGCTCTAATAGGAGCGAAACTCGAGTCTAGTGCTTCTTTTCGAAAGAGGCTGGCTGGAACGTCTATCTGAATGCGAACGCTGCGATCAAATGTGAGTGATGGTAAACTTGAAAATATTACTCATTACTTGCTGCCATTTACCCACGGTAGAGTTTTTGCGGCAAGTTGACTAACACAGCATGGAGTGATGACAGAACCTTTATTGGTGAGTTTCACTTTGTAAGGCAGTGACGGCATTGTAGTCGTTTACACTTAGAGAAAATAAAATATTGTTGCTATCATGATGTACATTTCGCTGTCTACATGAGACAGATTCACGGTCATTGATTTCTCCGATAGGTATGTTATCTAAAAGACATTGTCGATTGGATAACGACCCAAGGTAGTCATAATATTAACAGTACCTACTGGATAAAAATTGTGGTAGAAATCTCATGGCCATTTCGAGGTGGCAAACTGTTTGACTGCCCTAAATGTAGCTTATTTGGCTACTGCATAACTTGCTAATGATGTGGACCATCACGCTGGACCAAAGTGTTAAGTCGGGTTTCCAAGAGCTCCCGTTTCTTACAGAGACAGCATGTTAGAGACAAAGTGCTAGCGATACATCAGATCGTATCCAGCATTGGACTATCCAACTAGCTTGTTGTCGCTCAACCCATCGAATAGATTTAGCCAGCAACAAGTGACCCATTCTTGTGACAGCTGGCAGCTAGCAAGGCAAAATAACATTTCACATGAAAACAAGATATCAGGTGTATGGAAAGCGTTGGAATATGGACCATCCAGATTGGAACGGCAAGTTGGCTGATAATTTTAGTAACATCTCGCCGGCCAAGTCTTGCATTGGTGTCCCATACTGTTGAGTGGTGGGGTGTGAAATTTTGCGGATGTGTTCGCCTCAGTGGTCCAGTTGTGTACCTTTTCCTGAGAGCACAGAATGTGGAGCAGTTGTAAGTAAACAACATATGATGGCCATCTGATAAGCGCAAATAACACAGTCATATGGGGAAAAGCTGTTACTGTTTTGCAGAGGCATGCCTGGCTTTCCAGTTAGAGATAACACAGTGCAGTATGTAGTCCTGTTTCTGTTAGTGTTGTCAAGTTTTACATGTGTAAGTATAGCCATCTTAACCTTTATTTTCGTATAGCGATTCTGATCATAGTGGCGGATGTTTCAGGATAAAGTTGTCTTGAGTGTCCTTCTCCTATATCAATTTTCCGTTACGAAATAGATAGCTGGATGTTGGGTTGATAGAAGTCTAATGGGAAACTTGCAAAGTACTCAGCATAGTTTCGTAGCCCAACTTGTGGAACACTTGTCATATGAACGTATGCTACTCCTGTCGTTAGTTCGCAACTAGCCGACTAGAATTATTGAATGCAGTTGTTCGTAACCTTGACTTTTCATGAATACACTAGGTACAGTGACATGCCGGGAACATTATAGAAGGATGAATTAGGATTATTCCTGTTTTTTGAAGCGACGAAAACAGTACAGAATCGTACTGGTAAAACCGCGTCAAACGGCAAACAATTCAGCAAAGCATTTTCGGGACTGATGTGACCCGTTAAATGTGAGCAGCCGTACATCACGTCTCTCTGTGTGTGTGTGGACCTGTTCACCTGATTCACCATCCAGTTCATGCCAGCAAACCCATAACCTAGCATCTGTCTACTTCTGATTGGGTCGGTTCTTGTGAAATTCCTGTTTGGGCGGTTGATTCACAAACTTCTCACTCTTGCGTGCGGACGGTGTACAATCTATCACACAATCACTCTCGTTTAATGTAGCCTGCCAGTTGTCCACTATATCTGTTCTACTCCCTACGGTATGTTATCATTGCTCGACTACTCCTCTGATTCACATTACGAATACAACCGGGAGAATCAGACAGAAGTGTTTACAAGAATGACTGAACTATGCGAGTTTCATGCGTGAATATTCACCTTCAGTATTCATCCCCTTTTCTCATTTTCCGTCGTAGTCTTTCACAGTGACAAAAATATTCTAATATTTTTCGGGTGTTTTTGGCCACGTATAAAAATGGGTTGCTGTTTACTGAAGTATGGTTTGTGATTTATAACTTATAACAAGCTGTATCATTCTCAGCGATTTATAGCGTAATTATTGTCCAGGAAAAGATATCTCCACATTTTCTACCTACAGTTGTAAGTGTGGTCTCCAAATTGAAACTTTTTTTGTATGAGATACTATAATATGGGTATTGTGGTCATTTATTTAAAGGCACCGGATTTGCAAAATTGGCTTCGTGTTGGTTACGATTAATCAGACATGCATGCCTTATGCATCTCAACTTATTATATAAGTGCTAGATATTGAATTCGGAACGTGGTAACTCAGTCGAGACGGAAACGACCTCACGAGTCTAACCTAACAAAGAATTATGGCAGAACAAATGGATAAGTTTAGACAAAATAAACTCACTGAAACATTGACAGAAAAGATGGGACGCCATTCCTCGCATTAGTCAGGTCTGTTACGATTAGCCAGTGATGATCTCATTTATGCCGTTACGGGAGTTCGATATGAACCAAGAGCAGGGATACTGTTCGATTCATGGTATGCAACATTTGAAGATATATTCAGTGTGAATTATGCAGATTGAGACGACAGTGAAGAGGTGAGATTAATGATGCAAAAACTTAGTATCGTCGAACACCAGTAGTATGCTAATTCAGTTCTGTCCCGGAACTGAGAATAGAGTAAATCACAAATATGCAACGCTCATGCTCTACTAATTGATACTCAATGCAAATGCGTGGAAGTAAAAAAACAATGTCGGGGAAGCCGCCAGTTCCCCGAAAATATTTTGTGACAAAGGCTAACAAAGTACACTTGCGTGTGACCATCATAGTTGGCACGGTCATGCGCCACTTAGTCATTTAACCCCTGTGACAAATATCTGGCACCCCGACTGCGCGCCTAATCGCTCACAGACCTACATTCCGCCTACGCGCACCACTGTACTGTTCGACTCATTTGGTCCACCTTTGAGTTGGTCTCCCAATTGGTCACAAACCCTTTAAATATGATCTGGTTTTTGAGCGTGTTGTCTTCAGGTTGAGTGACATAAAGAAGCTCGGTCTGGAGGCCTGTCTTTTGGCTGTGTTAATGTGTTAGCCTTGGGTGGTTGGGTTGGCCGGGATGTTCCGAACAAGCCGTACATATTCCGTAGTCCGTTGTTCTTTACCGTTATTCCGTTATCCGTTTACGTGCTCGTAGGCCGTTGAACAGGTTACAACACGAAAGTTAGAAGATTTGGTGTCTTTTACCGTCAGAATTAACTTAGAGATCAAAAGGTTAAACCACATGTAACTTACAGACGATCACTTCAGATGTTTACGTCTTCTTCAGTAGGTTGCAGTCAGCACCTCCAGAGCCACACTAAAAATATCACCATGACCGATTACCATTTGAGAGTAAACTGTGGTCCAGTGGTATTCCAACAGATCACGGATTTGTATTTTCATCCTCCGCCTCTCACACTGACAGTTAAGCAATGAAATGGCCAAAGCCTTAATTGTATTCGTCGGCCTCTGTAACTAATGTCTTGAGTGTGACATCAGCTTGCTTAAGAAAGTTTGGTCTGTTCGGTCAATAACATGATCTGCTTGGTCAGTGGAAAGTCTGATTAGATTATCAGTGAGCGGTGGATAGCAACGCTTACCTAACGATGTGGTGTGCCCAAGTGCTTTTTGGCTGGAACATATTGAATCTTCTAAGTTGACTTTGGCGGCTTGAACACACTATGCTAAGGTCAAAATGTCAGTCTTACATCATCGGCTTGATTAGGCTAGGGCAGCAGTCAAGTAATCACTGTGTAATAGGAACACGAGGTTGAATTCTATAAAGTACTACTCACCCTTAATCGTGACCCCAAAAAATGATGTTCATCTGCCAGGACTGGCATGTAGTTCCAGTCGATGGTTTTACAATCTCTCAAAAATTCCCAGCGTCAGAACTCGTGTTTATAATGGATATGGTTTCACTTCGTTCTACATTTTGGTCTCCATTAAGCCATTTCTGTTAGTATTTCTGCCAGTGGCAGTTGCTTTTCTGCTAACATTACTTATTCACTAAACCACAAAAATCTAGAATGAACACTCATTGAGTCCGCTTGGCCTATTCAGGTGTCTGACCTAATTGCATCACCTAGTACAATATATTGACGTATCAGCTAGCATGTGAAAACTTACGTAAAAATACGCTCCTACGTTCTATAACACCGTCCCTAGCCTGTATACTAAGACGATAAAAGTTGATAGGAAGTTAGATCACCCTGAGCATCCGAGTGGGGGCTAATCTCAGGGTCGACGGAAGAATTTTTGTTTACTTGGTAACTGCTGGTTACATCTACAACTTAAAACGAAAGAGAAGTTTATAGATTACGGCAAATCTGTCACACCTTTATCAGAGGTGACACATCGCAATTGAATTTCGTCAGAGTTTGCGTTTTCTGAATGGATCTACCTTACTAACTAACATCTGATGTGTGGTTTGTAATATTGGGGTTAATCAGTGTAGGGCTCAAATAGTATTCACATGGCTGAAGGTATGTGAGATGTAACAGCACATCCATCGAAGGTTGTGGGGGATATAAACGGACGTAGTTCACTATGCTCGATTCTTACCGTAGATCTGATGTGCCCGGGCTGTTGGTTAGCCCGTAAACAGTTATCAATTCATGATGATATCATCCTTAAACCTTGACAGTGGCCCCACCCTCGAATAATCCAACCCGTTTGTTAGTATCACGTTTAGTCAACTGATTCAAGACACAGGACACCATACATAAGCAACAGTGCCGCCTCTTCAATCACACTCTATTGTCATGAACTCCACTATGATGACATGTAAACAAGTAAAATAGGATGCGAATCAGCTGTTCTAGGAACATCATTAGACATAAATTTTGTGCAAAACAGACAGGCAGAGTAAGAACGCCCTGCATCGGTTGTTTTAATAATCTCGGGTTACATTCAGACATGAGAAAGCTGACTTTTCATTGCACCAATCCCGTCCGTACTCTGCCTACTCAGTCGGCCTAGCTGACCGCATTCACTGAATAATGACTGCTGGTTGAGGTATGACACCGGAGCACTTGATGTGTCATCTGAGCTGACAGTCAGTACTGAATGCGGAACACTCATTCAGTTCAGTCGTGGTTTTCGTGCCAGTCTCCATGGGCTGCTGTAATATGCGCAGTCAGCCAGCCTGCCCAACCACGGTGTACACATATTTGGTTGAGCAACAATCAGTCGGTCGATCCAGTGAACAAAGAGAACGGTGGCGCAGCAACGCTCACTCCGTCATCTATCCATGTGTCTGACCACAAAGATGGTTGAGAACGGACCTTTTCTATCAAAATATCGTTTGAAGAAACGTGTAGTGAACAAGCTTGCGTTCGATGCCTCATCATCAGACTAAGCACAACAGATTCATATGGGTTTGATGGGGGTAGCAGGTAACCTTCACTGGAACGACGGATGCCAATCATTAGTACCTGTCTAAAAACCTAAGTCAGACATTGTCACAGTTCAAATATGTTCAAACTTACACTCATTCTACCCTAGAACCCTAATTATTCACGGGTATGCCATCCCCAGACGTGCCTATTTCTCGTCGCAAGGATGTTACGATACAAAGGAAGGTGTGTCATAAAAAAACTGGAACGGGCAAGTATACAAATTTTGATAGTTTTGTGCCAATATAAACAAAAGGAGAGTCTAAACGAGTGTGTGAGATACAGGGCTGCGAAAATACGCACGAGCTACACACGGAAGTCGATAAACAGTTTATATTTAATCCACTCGTTGGAAATGGTTATTCGGAACAGTTTATTTATAAGGATATACCACTAAACATGAAGGTCGACAAACTACAAACTGCAGACTAAAAAATCTGTTTATGTTCCTTCACCAAAAGCGTAAACAAGAGGCATAACGTGGCGATTAATAAAACATGCTTTGCAGCTTAACCACGTGTTCAGTGCACCTTCACACCAGCATTACACTTCCAGTTGAAAGGTATGTCTGTTCATACCGCTTCTTTTTGTGTTTACCTCCTCGTTTGTTCCTGTGGTACAAGCTACATAGGCTGCACAACTGAGTGAGTATCCGAACACATTCGGGGGGCACCAACCGGTGCGGCTAACGCGAGAATCTGTAACGCCCTGTTCGTTTGTGACCACACATTTGATCGAGTCAGACCAGCTGATCTATCCAACCGATTCATTCAGGCTAATTTGTCGAATCTAAGGGGCATAATCGTAGCAAATTAAAGGAGTGCGCTTTCCAAAACGGCTAGCAAAAAAAGAACCTTCCACGGTCATACAGGCAGACCTGGAAGAGAATGATTGCAGAGATGTGACGTTCCTTCCGCAAACTTCGCGCAACTCACGTGATCAGAGTTGTGTAACTAAGGCTCGTGAATCAAACGCCCCAGTCACTAAACATTAACATCTACCGTCCCACTGATCGGTTATTTGTCATCTCCACCGAAGATATTATCGGCAGTTTATCCCTACAATTCACCATGGGTTAGGGTTTATGGTGAACTCTCTGACAGTTTCAGCACCAGAAGCCGCCTACGTCAATGCTTTGCATTCTCACCACCTTTGTTCAATTTTGTCATAAACGGAATAATGGAGGATGCTGGCGTGCACTTCCTATCTGAGGGGAGACTGGTTGATCTTGGTTAGGCTGACGACAAGGCGTTGCTCATTAACAAATTCCGTGCAACACAAACAAGGTTAGACACTATTTCACACGCTGATAACTATCTTGAAATGCATTTCACAGTCTCGAAATGGAAAGTGTTTATGCAAGACTGCTGTGATTATGTAGATTTAATGTTGGACAGTAAAGTCATGTGGGCTGATGGCCAGTTTGTGTAGCTGAGAAGCTGCATCACCGGTGGCGGTAGGAAAAAGTGTAGGCAATGAAATGGAATCGCTTATCTCTAGGGCTAGGGTGGTATTCGTCAATGCGGAGCACCTCAGAAGCTTGACGATCGCATAAATAAGACAAAGGTGCTGGCTGTCTTAAGTTACGGCAACAAAACGTGGCTGCTCAGGGTAGAAGACGTGAACAGTATTCAGGAATTTGACCACCGTTATCTGCATTCGATCACTTGCAACGGGTGGCACCAGCCAGTAGGAAAGGACGAGGTTAGGGTGCAGATATTTGATTGATATGTTCACTTCCCATATTTGCACAGACATAGATGGTTAGGCTATGTACAATGGATGCCAACCAGTCGTCTGCCGCACCGCGAACTACTTGCCGATGCTGTGGTCGACTGGTGTGAGGTGCTAAGTGGACAGATGATGACCTGTCGTAGAGAAATGAAGTCGTCCACCAAAGTGTTGGTTACCGTAAATCGGGTTCTTCTGCCGGGCTGGAGTCTACGCGATTCCAATGGTTGGTGGCTAGAGACGTTAGGTGAGACGGCGGCTAATCAGGTTCAGTGGTGAGTATGTTGTTGTTGTTTGGCCGATTTCTCAGTGAAGTCAGCTCACTTGATGACGTGGGACAGTGAAAGCCGTCAGGGAGTTGCCGTGCCAGCGATGCCTTGCTGTCATAGCCCGGTTTTTTCATTTGCAGAAAGTAGGCACCTTAGTGTTACTGAATATAGATGATACCATTTTTTATTAATCAGGTCCCTTCTACTTTTTTCTTTCTCTTCCGTCTTTCCGGACGAGCTATTTTTTTCGTCCATGGTTGTGTCACTGTTAAACATCAATGAGAACCACTGATATAATGTTGTCCATAATGATGACGATGATCGAACCTATATAAATGTGTTATGTTGAGTCTGATAATGAAACACTGAAAACGAGCTTGTTCTTCATACGGCTGGATGAAGCATATTCAAAATATAGGACAGACCAATGACATTATTTAAATAATGAAGACAAAGCTATCCGATGCCGATCCACAAACTAGTGTCACGTCAACCGAAGTGGACGGGATATCGAAATAGATTTGCAACATGAAGAACATTCTGGACATTAAGCGTGGAAGAGATGAACCTACTCAAAAACGTCTACAGGTGATTTCCATATTGTCTACCATGGACAACGTCGTTTGACAGTGGCTTGAGATGACCAACTTGCAAACTGTCCTGCCGATGACCTGATCTTATAGGATTAGACTTTGAGGTGTACTGTTCGGTCCAAACAAAGGAATACTATTTCAGGCAGTGAATAAACAAAACCTGGGTGGCACAAGAAAAAAACAATAAATGGGTTGTGGTTCAACAGGACCACAAACAAAAACACTCATCTGCGTACCACACTGGTCTCAGAAATTCACGGTTGTCACGGACGCCCATGCACAGTTCCTTTATGTAGTATGAACCATTTCATGTGATGCTGCACTCCAGTGTTCCTTATACTTTTTCCACGGCCATTTCGGTGTCAAAATCCATACTCTTGTCCCACTAGTGAATAGTAGCGGTGTGAGTAGTATAGTGTAGTATAGTATGATTGTTCATCCTCACTGCACTAATTCAGGTAGCGAAACACAGAAACCAACAGTCTGTGTACACCAAAATGAAGGTTACTACATGAAGCTCACATTTTACTTGATTCCCTAACATAGCTATATATCTGTATCACTCTGATTCAACGAACACTAAGTTACTCGCAGTTAGTTCCATGCATCAAATGACAACCATGATCTTATCTGAAATCCTACGGTGCTCAGTGACAGGTGCGCAGAGACAGCACTAAACAAACCTCAAGGGCGTGAGTTTGTGCAGCTGGCAAACAGTCTGAATGTTCAACTGTTTCAAAAAGGACAATGTCGAGAAAACGTGAACCGTCTTCAAGTATTTGACCACCGATGTCTGCGTTCAATCGCTCGTATCGGGTGGCACCAGCGTGTGCGTAACAAGGAGGTTAGGAAGCGGGTGTTTGGTAGTGATTGTCAGACGAGTTCTCTTGTCCAATCTCTACGTTTACACAGGCTTAGATGGTTAGGTCATGTATTAAGAATGCCAGTTAGTCGTCTTCCACACCGAGCACTATTCGCTGACACTGCGATCGACTGGTGTAAGGTGCGAGGTGGACAGACAATGACCTGGCGTAGGGAAATGAAGTCGTTCACGAAGGGGTTGGCCACCGTGGGTCGTGTTCGTCTCCCGGGCTGGGGTCCTCGCGACTCACAGAGTCGGTGGTTGGAGACACTAGGTGAGATGGCGGCTAATCGAGCTCAGTGGCGTGAATGTTGTCGTTGTTTGTCCGAGCTGTCTGTGAAGTGAGTGCATTTAATGACGCGGGGCAGTGAAAGCCGTAAGGAAGCTGTCTCGCTGATGACGCCTTACTCTCACTTGCAGCTCGGTTGTGTTGTTTGCAAGGTGTAGGCACCTTGATGCTGAATGTTTGAATAGGGACGTAGTCATTTTCAGTAGTTAGGTCCCTTCCCGTCCCCTTTTTTATCCTTCTATCTTTCTATATAGGGTTTGATGTTTCTTCATGGTTGTGTGGCAGTTAAGCATTAGTGTTAACCACTGATGTATTGCTGTCTATGATGATGATGATGATGATGACGAGTGATGAGACATCGAACATGAACTTTGTGAAACACTGTAAGATCACCAGTCTACTGACTTGCAGTCAGTGGGAATAGGACAAAAAAAATTAACGGATGATCAGCGTTTGAATAAGAGATAACGCTAGACAAATTGGCTCCCAGGTTTGATCTTGCACAGGCATTCTCGAGCTAAAAATTGTTAGCCTAAGAGGGCAGAATAAACGGTTTTGGCTGGTTCATTTATATGGTCTTGTGTTGTCATCATGTCTGAACATACCAAAAAGCTAAGTTGACTGTCAACAGTGTTGCGGTGTTAGGATGACAAATGTGGAATAGACTGTACGTAGGATGAGTTAGACTTGGGGGGTTTAAGCTAAAACCGACAACGTTGTGTTCTGTAGGATGATACTGGCTTCCTCCCTGGAACGGGATGCGAGTTGAGTGATTGGTCTCTTTGTCAATAGGTCTGTTAATGCAGATCGCTTTCGTGTTGCGGACTGAGACCTCTCGTGACCCATACTGTCTGTGGCTAAAGACAATAAAAGAAACAGCTTCCGTTAGCAAAGTCAACATTGGGTGAAGTGAGCTGACCGATGTCTTGCAGTTATCTATTTACAGTCAGTTGAAATTGGGTTAACTACACCATTTTCATGTATTTTTAAAAAATCAATTCATTTTTGTCGCTTCCTTTGTTTTGTTTCTGAGACAGCGCTGTTCCAGTATACTTCTTGCGATTAGATCACAGGGAATTTGGACATAAATATTACTTGCTAATACGTTACTGTTTTCGATAAAGCTGTGGGTTTTGTACTGGGCACATTGCAGAAATGTACCATGTTTGTTGAACTTCGAGAATTTTCATCAGAAACCGAGTAATTCAAAAACTTACGAGTTTAGTATAGCATGAACCCCATGTTTGCGAATAGTTCTTAGATCTCCTGTGTGATGAGTATCTGTTTTTTTCTGATTATGCATGAACCATAATCATAATTAGTTCGCTTTAAAAAAATTTAGACAAACATCAGTTCACCACGTTCTGACTGCTACGTTCAAAACATCTTGACTGCTTAAAGAGTATTTTAACATCAAACCGCAAAACGTCTTCATTCATTTATTGTGTTATTGTTTAGACATGAATAGGAATGAACTACGATCTCGACGGTTCAGTCACGGACGACTTCATACTTGGATAATGTTCCTGTGTATTCTGCTAATAATCACACTGCAATGGACTGAAGCGTTGTACACCTTCACTTACTATGTCAGAGGTCGGTTGCTTTCTCAATATTGTCATCCCTCTTCTCATTCCCATCCTCCTCTTCATCACTGTCATCATCACCGTCATTCCCCTCACCATACGAACATATTAAACAGTTTGTAGAAACCAGGTTACAGAAGGAAATGGAAATATTTATTCGGTTTTACCGTTGGAGAGAAAAGGACTTAATGATGAAAAGTCTTAGTATAATTTCCTCATTCCATTGATATCAGCGCGTTCATATAATGGGAACAACATGAAACCAATGGAAGTTAGTTAGGTGCTATGTAACTATGAAGAGGCATGTGCTAGCTAACGATACTTTCTCGCCTCATTAAACGTACCTATGGATAGAGCGTTCAGAGTCTATTTTGGAAGTTCGAGGCACCTTTGGATAAGTTTATTAGAACTGACCGACCACGGCTTTTGTTGTAGCTTTACTTCACGTTCATGCATTTCTTTCTATCTGAAGTAGGGCTGTGACTAGTTTAGTATCTGCCCATCTCACAGTTTTTAATTAATGAGAGGACCTCAGGAGAAATATAACGGCCGCATAGAATAGAGCCTTAACAGTCGAATGTTGTCGATAATTCATTATCATAGCTGTGCAAGCAATTACGTTCGAAGAAAAAAAATCTTTTGGCAGATGACCAGTGTGTCATATAAGGCGTTATAAAATTCTGTTCATTTATAATCGGGTAATCGCCAGTCTGTAGCCTCATGTAAACTCTGGTCCGTAACCCTTTAATGTAATGGTGAGTGAAAATCTAACCATTCAAAATTAACACAAGTGGTTCGTCGTTTCAACCGCTAAAATGCAAACACTTGGAGATTCAAAACGCCTTGCGTGCTCCAGTAACATTCTGCTAAATATCATTTGTGTTGCGCAAATATTGCTGTAATTCCATCGGCACATATAAATGCATAAACCTGATGATGCACAATCGAGAACAGCTGTACGACATGGCTCCCATCTTTGAGGAGAGAACAATAATCGAAATAAATGCGATCAAACTGTCAATCTATTTTCTAGTCCATTTGCATCGCTCGCGCAACAGACAGTACATCGCCTGTCAAAGGCAACTGTCTGAATGTCCACTAATGCACACTCATGAAACTCCGCTAATAGGATGCAACTAAAAAGCTTCCCTTATGGAAAGCATCAATTAATGTTAAGCCGAATTTCACTCAGTATATGAACGATGAATCGTAACCTCTATAGAGAACAAAAGTCACTGAGTTTTAATCTCGATCCATTTCCTATGCTATAAACCTGAACAATAACCTTCAAAATTTGCGTCTGAGCTCCANCGATCACACACGTAAACCGGTCAGAAGTGCACACGACGTGTGAACGGAAACCGGGTTTGTTGCGGGTTGGAATTATGACTCATAAACGAGAGAGCGCGTGTTGCATGTGACTGGTGATTTGGACAATAAAGATTGTGCTTTATTGGACGCCTTCACTCTACAATATGTATAAATACATCAAAGAGATGCTATGTGAAATAACGTTGATACTACGTTGCAACATTCTCCGTCCGCTGAGAGGTGTCAGTTATTATGGAAAAACATCGATGGTTTTCTAGACAATCTTCAAATGGTAGTACAAGACTGACAAATTTTAAATGCTGGCAACTTGCAAACGTCCGTGATTCGGATCGCTCCTATAACTAGTTTCTCTCCAGACATACTGTCACAGTCCAACACAGGTACCTTCTTACTGGGGATTTTCACCCCTTTTTCTCTTTCTCCTCGTCTCCGTAAGGTGATAAAAAGAGCGTCTTATAATATGAGGTTGTACTGTCAATGTTGGGGACATTCTTTCGGTTTCTATTCACTCAGACTAGATTGAAAATGCCACTCAAATGCATCCAGTTCAGTTTATAAAGCTTCACCTTATTCACCACAATCTTAGAACAATACCAATGGAGATTCCACGTTTACTTTGAACGAAGTCAGACCACATTTATTTCTTCAGCAGAGGCAGCAACCACTGGGAGTTGTTTAAGCATTCTCTCCTAAAAACACTGTCAAAGTTACCAGCTTCCCGCAAATTGCTCTTGTCAAGAGCATAACGCTTCATTTAGCTGTTGAGCACTCGAGTTATTCGAACGCCTTCTGGTTCACGTTTTTAATATTTCTGATAAATCTGACTTTGTGGCCTCTTTGTGATCCAAAGGATCTTGGAAATTTGTCCGAAGTGCATCTTTGCTGATAAACCTTGGAAACCAGAAAACAACCACACCCTTTCGAAATAACTATATCCCTTGCGGCCGATCTGTTTGTAGCTTGGAATTCATCCAACCTTTCAAAACCAGTATTTTTTTCGTTGGTCTATTCTCTATCTGTTGTACTGTAACCTCAAACTCAATCCATCCAACACCGCAGAAAATCTCGTATCTTGTTCACCTGTTTCAACCTGGCCCTGTCTAACGCATCACATTACAGTCCGTCTATTGGTCGGCTATTTGGATCGGATTAGAAAGCTGTATAGATGACGACCGGGTGTAGAGAAATGAAGTCGTCCACCAAGAGGTTGGTCACTGTGAACCGGGTTCGTCTGTCGGGCCGGGGTCTACGCGATTCCAAGGGTTGATGGCTAGAGACGTTATGTGAGACGGTTTCTAATCTGGTCTAATGGTGCTGGAAAGTCTGTATGAATGCGAAGGCTGCGATCAAATGTGGGTGATGTTCGACTAGAAATATTAGTGACAAATGGATGTCCCGAAAATTTCATAGAGACTCACAGCACGGTGGACAAATGCAATGAGCCGGTTCAAACATATCAAAAGAAATACATTTCTCCATTTCTACAATCCAAAGGGGATTATCTGGTAAACGACACCAAACACAAATGGAAGTCTGCCCTCCCCCGTTTGCATGTGGCTGCCCAGTTGCGGTTGATTCACACCACCAAAGGACCAGTGCTTCTCAATTGCAGTGACATTTACGTAAGCAGAATAGATCGGTAACTATCCCGACGAGTAGTGGAACACTTCTCGAACTGGGTGAAACAAAGGGTGATGCAACAATCTCAAACTATTGACACTACTGCTCGAAATCCCCCATCATCGATTGCTAAACACCTCATGATAACAAGTCACCAAGTTGACCCACTTGGCTCGTTCAAAATACTGTTACGCAATCGGAACCCGAAGCTACTGGCGTTTAGCTGAGCTTTACTGATCAGAACTCACCATCCGGCGTTATGTGCACAAAAGTGGTTGAAGCAGTCCATGCGGTTGGCTTCATGTTGATGACATAATACTTGGTGTGAATGTGTGCATGTTGAGTCAACAATTTGCCAGTTGGAATTCCGAATAACAACTAGCTATCAAGCAACTTAATGATACGATGAATTGCTCATACACAAAATCAGTCTCAGAGGTGCCCCATCCATATGTATTTTCGTGGTGTATTCAGGCTTTTGGCTTCATGTGCCTAGATTGATTTTCAGATATACGGCCGCTGTTTGCTTTTCTAGAAGTATGTTAATTTCGGTCGTTTTATCCCCCTCAAACTTTTGCACATTACTATCCCCCCGTTGCTTAAAAAATTCCCTTGAACTAGCAGAGACATTCGAAAGCGTGTCGATAATGTTTGTCAGAACTCTCCAGTATGAGTTGTTTGTTCATAAATGGTTGAAGCAATCCATCGGGTCTCCGTGGTGTTAAACGACACACTACTTGGTGTGAATATATACACTCCACTCGCCTGGTGGATAAAACTCGTATAGTTCACGTTTGCGACTGACGAGATTAAACGAGACGTTAACATATCACAATGTATAACTTCTTTCTGCTCTGATGACGAATGCAGTCATCAATCCAACTGCTGATAGCTGACTATCCCACGTGGTTGCAACCGCCTCGTCCAATTGGTTGCTATGTATAATACTGTGATACCCGTGGTATGCATATAGCACCATCCTGAGGTATATCTGGATGTGTTCAGCTTCATCAGTTATCTTTTACTGTGATGGCCAGATGATTCACATTTGCTCAATAAAGTGATAAGCTTATCAGAGGCATATCGAAAACATAAGCCATCGGTTCACATACCGAATATCAGAAGAAAATGCGACATATCTTGCAGCTATCGTCCATTATCAATAATGATTTGCCTTCCCGTATTTTGTGAACTAGATGTGGGTGGAAATCTTTGTTGAAAACTTGAAGGTTTGCAGCATTTTGTGCGACATACACTATTTCTGTTCCGTTATTCTCGACTCTGTGAACTTTTCTTCTGCAATTTGTAATATTCGTTTAGGGATGTTGACAGTACAGATCGCTTTACCTGCGTGTTTTCAACAAGATGGGGTCTATACTTTATTCCGAACGTTTAGCTGGTGTTTAGCCATTTTTTACGAGTAACTTACAGGTACCACAATACTTGGATATTGTAGTACGATATATTTGAAACGCACGGTCCATAATCATTAAGGTGGTGTCTGCACTCAAGAAGGATGGTGGACCTCACTAAAGCGACTTCTTCCAACTGTAAGCGTTTATCGTGGGTTCGTTACGTTATGGCCGTATGCTTCCCACATAAAGTGATGATCTGTGCTTGCATATCTGGAACATATGAACTCCGATATAACTTCATCCGTGACGTTAGGTTAAAAGAGGTTATCTCTGTATTCCCATACTTTCTTTAATCCTACTGTCAATTGATCAACTTAATAAGCTGTTCGGATTCTACATGCATCACGAAACCCCAGGTGACCAATTTACATACTTCCACACAAGTTGATTTTTATTACTGAATACATTTTGCATCATGTAGCCTGAAAGCTTGGTCCCACTGATCTACCACTTCGCCATACAGTGGTCAGTATCTCGTCGAACAACAGCGCTTGGGTAGTCAGAACACTGGACGACAAAAACTGTATCCACTGGCATGATGGGGTTGAACAATCAGAATTGGACAGGGCAAACACACCCGTGAAATTTTATACACACATCCCACAGCGGTGTGTCAGTAAGTGTAGATCACTCCACTCGGTCGGGAACTCTGACTGCGTATAAGTTCTTTTACAATATTGGCAAACTGATGCGATAGCTGTCTCCATTCTCTACCTCGATGCGCCGATGTGATCCATTTTGTCCGAATCGTCGTGCCGATGTGGCCCGATCATTTCGGTTCACATTGAATGTGATAGTGTCAGATGTGACCACTGGTAAAGTGGCGCGAATTGTGAATGTCACCACCACCGTTATAGACAGAAATAAATCAGTGCTTCACACTGATGCTTGACTGCCAAAGAGACATGAAAACAAGCAAACCCTGTGTGGGAAGAGAGACGTGAAATATTGCAAATGATGGGAAGACTACTGTTTATTTAAAGTATCCATGTCCATATTCAGACGTTGAGCGTCAAGGCGGCTACACGCTTTACACAAATAGCCGAGTTGTAAGTGAAAGTAAGCCGTCATTAGTGTTGAAAGGTCGCTACCTTCTGGAACGAAAGCAAAAGTCAGTCTTCGTGGCACAAAGCAAATCTCGGTTTATTGAGTTTTCATTGGTTATTTTATAGACTAGACGCATCGGTCAAATGAAGAATTACAATTGGTGTTGACGCTCTCGCTTTCTCATTGGTCGGCTCGACTCCGCTTGAAGCTCGTTTGTTTCAACGCGAGACGCACTTAAACAACTTGTTTTACTCCGGTGCTCGGTATAACAAAATCCGATGCTGGAGCAGCGTGCCGTGCTGACTGGTCCCCGCGCTGACACACAAGTCTGTTCGTGTTTTCGACACTGATTGGCCGTAGACTTCTGCGAATCAATGGTTGACTTCGTATCGATG
>QNGE01005063.1:36502-47492 GCA_008508345.1 Paragonimus westermani | reverse complement strand
AATTCTGTAGGTCGACTGGAATTTTCCGTCGACGCACTCTTCCACTCTGGCGGCTGCTGTGCGGTTGTGCTCAATGTGCTCTTATGCTCCCTAGCTCCCTAGCACCCCTCAATTATTACGCTGAAGTCGGTTGTGAATGGTGAGTAAATCAATGGATGAAGTTTGTTCTCAGATTCATCGTTTTTTTTACTGCGAATTCCGATTCACCGAAGCATAAGGTTGAAGAAACCTTGGGCGTACGTATTCATGAACCTAGCACTACAAGACCAACACCACTGAACGCATTCGTATTGACAGAAAACACAGTCCGGTATATCCGCGGACCACACCGGTCGAGCACTAGGACGTCAACAGACACAAGCCTTCACCAATGCATGGATGTGAAATGTGAAAATCCGGAATTTGATTCCAGATAGATATATTTGCCATGTAGTTGAAGCATCGCAATCATATAAAAATTCCTAATTTCCAATAAATTGTAAATAAATTGGTGAAAACTGAACGGCCTCCATACAGATACACACTTGATTAACAATTTTAAGATGTTTTTGTTATTTTGTTTTACTGGATGATCGTGTATTTAGATAAGCAGTTACGAGGTGATACAATTGCAAAAATCTCAAGGTCGGTGTTAAACATATTTTTCATTTTGTCTTTATTTGGTGTGATCATGAATACAACCAGATGTAGTAAAAAATACGTTGAAATTGGTACAAAAGCACGTTCACTGTAATATTTCATCAATGTGGCCCATTTTTCCGCGTGAGAGGGAATACTTAATGTTAAAACTTTCTGTTGCCTAACCAATCAAATAGCAAAAATAATCAACACACGGTGTTTCCAATGGAAAGTTGTGACTGTAATGGATATGTGCAAAAGATTTGTGAGCAAACGAAACAGGAAGCGTGCAACATAAACGGATCGATTCATTCTGCTATCACAATCGTGATACCATATGCTCGATTGATTGAGCACAGGCTATACAAAAAATTCAGTTTACTCCACAGTGATCAGTCCGAGAGTCCGGTTGGGTTAAACAATGTGGCACAAGCGCAATCCTTTCAGCTTATTCCGTCTACTGTCAAATAGCCGTAAACTATTTCTAAAATGACGTAAATCACCTAATGCACCGTGATATCTCCACGAAACAATGTAAGTTTTTCAAACGAGCCACAAAATATCCTCAAATTGACGCATATTATCTTTATATGTCGTAACCTAACCCTCAAACTACGGAAACATTCCCCGTTTGCTGTTGGCAATGGCTTTTAGCGCTTCAGCATAACATGTTACCTATTCAGTTTGTCGCACGCTGCTGCAAACTGGCACCAAATGCGAAGCTTTTCGCGAGCTACACGGGGAGATACGAATTACGCATGAACTGAGAACAAGATTCATGGAGAACTGGGTGGACGGTTTGATGAAAAAGAATGATCACATCATGGGGAAACGAATAGGAGCACACTCTGGCGCTTAAGTTCTGTGTAAGGATGAAAAGTGTAGCTACCATTAGAACGACGCATAAACATATAGAGGCACTTATTTTTATCAACGAGGAAACAAGTCGAGAACTGTACCAAATATTCACGTCAGGTCAAAAATTCGGCTTTGACGTTCATTAACAGGATACAGGACAGCACAACCCTGTGGTATTTATAACACTTATAGATCTATAAAGTTCATGATGCACGTTATATTAAAAATCGTTCGATTAGCACACGTGAGAGTCAGAATGGGACGCTGCTGTATATTAGTGATCGACAGAAGTGATTCCTTTTACTTCAACAGATACCTATCTGATACAAGATAACATGGTCTTTCCAACCGTTTTCTTTGTCTTCTAATTTTTCTCATTTTTTCAGTGTTATGCGTTGTAAAACCATGTTCTCATCCAGGTGCATATATGCACCTATATACACATATATGTCTTCCCACTTGGTCTCTGCGTAGAGGGGCTTTGATGATTGCATTTCTGCATTCAGCTAGAACTTTCAAGATCTTCACTTTTTTTGTAAACATCAAATCTTACAAGACATGATTTAGGTTGGTCTTTTGCCTCTAGAGCGTGTTCAAAAATTCCTCAAAAACAAAGACAGTTGTGGTAACCACAGGCAAGCTGGAGGCGGATAGTGTAGAGAAAACTGTTAGGTTTGGCGGCGAGAAAGGCAATGAAGGGGTGGACGGTCGGAGAGGAGACATTGGGGCGGAGAAATGCTCTATACGTGACGGGGTCACATATGGGGAAATCTCAGTGGGACATACAATGGGGGTCGTTGTCACGGGTAGGAAAATTTAAGGAACAACTGGTGTGGTTGAGGAAATAACATCTCGGGACGACAGCGGTTCAGTAGGCGGGGTGTTGCCGTCAAATAGGACATTGGAAGTGACGGTCAAAAATTACAAACAGTTAGAGTACGTTGCATAGATCGACCAGAATCAACTTGACCCGTGTTCACAGTAGACGCTGCATACTGGGGTTGTATGGTGTTCCTACTGTACAAGCAGGCCTCGGATTTGTCAGATGATGACATCGACGACAGTTTTTTAGAGGGCTTACCAGACAGTGATCTTGAAGCAAACACGAGAAATACCTTGTGTGCTTAGTTTGCCTCTCCGTGCTTGCAGTAACATCAGAAATGTTCACGCATGATGTACTATCCGCGTTCTTGGCATAACGTCTAGCTTTCGAATAATCGTTCAAAAACGGTGGTGTAAGATTGCTCGGCATAAAATGTTTGGGAGATAACGGCCACGGGAAATTGCCGGAAGCCGGTTGGCTGCATTAGGTGAAAGATCAGATATGTTTGACCATGTTGCAATACCTTTATTCATGATGAATGGGGGACAACGCCGGCATTTTCACCTCGATTATCAAAAACTACGGCGGAGTACATTTGAAACAAAAACGTTTTATTCACAAACAGGCAAGTTTCACAACGATGAACGAAATATTTGGCGAGCAGTTATTTATAGGAATGTTAAATGGGTATAAAAACAGAGTGCACATTCAGCGGTAAGAGCAAAAACTCAATTACTACCCGTGTTACTTGCGCCGTAAAATATCCCTTGCTAGATCAAGTCGTTATGGAAAAAAATGCTGCAAGGAGTGTGAGGGAACAGAATTACTACGAATTTAAGAAAGGGGGTGTATTGAACTGCATACTCCGCGGTATCAGCCCGAAGTATATTTACAATACAAAAAGGGTAGTTGGCAATAACCACAACATTATTTAGGGCGGCATTTGTAAACAAAACTCTGTACTCCAAAAAATGCGAGCAGTGATGAACTGCCGGGTTGTCTACTGGCATACCGAGGTCTGAAGACAGGATAGGACCACTCACAGCGGGTAAGGGCATGTGCTCAGACCACCGACTGTTACTTTGACCAAGAGATTTTGTACGTGAACGATTCAAATGGGAATGCTAAAAAGTGGTCGGGACCACCGTGGTTTAAAAAACGTCAACAGGATTAACTAACAAACGTACATTAAATAACCTCTCAATATGACCATAATGTAGCGAGAAGGCGTCCAACAAAGCACAATCTTTATTGTCCAAATCGCCAGTCACATGCAACGCCCTCTCTCTCGTTTATGAGTCGTAATTCCAACCCGCAACGCCCCCCGGTTTCCGTTTACACGTCGTGTGCACTTCTGACCGGTTTACGTGTGTGATCAGCGCCTTCTATCGGGGGGTTTTCTGCCTGCCATTCCTCGTCTGTTTGTCCGATTTCGTTACGCAATGGCTCGTCCGGCTGCTCGTGCTGTCCGCCATCCACCCAATGTTGGCCTTGACCGTATTCCAACATTGTGTCGAGATGTTCCTCTAAATGTTGGAAAAACCACGCCTCCGATCTGGCCGTCTGTCGTATTTCGCCTGCCCTGTCTCGCCCGTTGGTCCGATCCAGTCGAGCGATGACTCATCCGGTCGCGCACGTTGTACTTGATTCGACCGCGGCAGGCTTTTGAACGCACCTCCCCCCGCGTTGAGGTATTCGGCCGAGCGCTCGAAAACTCGCACCCCCGACCTGACAATCCACCACAATAAAACCGTGAAAAATTAAACGCAAACACATTCACCAACTCTTCAGAAAATTCGTGGTACGTACGGTGGGATGGGAGATGACGAAAAATACAGATAGCCAAGGAAACGTCTGAGAAGTTTCATACCTTGCTTGCTCAGGTAAATCTAGAATGGTCTGCATTTAATTGTCGATCAATAATTGAATTGAAGTAGCCCACAACGTTTGTGGGGAAAACCACAAATCCAGCTTGTGTGACATTGAAGCATCCTGACACTGATTTGATTGACCATTTGAGGACCGCTGTGAGCGTTCAGTGATATGGACTCGGGGGTCCAGTTGCTGACCACTCTATAGACCATGCTCAAGCACACCAAATGCACGTGCTTTATTGGAAATCGGCCTATCATATCAATAGAAATGGAAGCGAAAAGAAAGGTAATTGCTGAACGTAAAGCACGAAAAGTGGCATCTGTTCTCGCGGGAGCGTCATTTTGAGTAAGCGTCGCTTTGCTAACAAAGTGCAGCTTTTTGGTCACATTTACCACAGCCGTAGTAAACACCATGGTTATGTATTTATTCAACAAACGAACAAGATAGTGTACTACAGATGACATTCTCTGTGCTAACGCTCATGTTGGCCTCCACACACAGTATACCGGCTGATAACACACTCTGCCGTTTATTAACAACGTCAAAAGGGTAGCGGATAACATTCTGCGGTTTATCGTTCCAACTTTAGATGCCAAAAATGAAAGGCTTGCACAGACTGCATAAGATGGACCACAAAATGAACTTTCCAAATTTAATCAGTTATAAGCCATCAATAATCAGGTGTGTTGCAACGGCGACGATGTCCTGCATCTGACGATTTGCTAACGCTTGTGTGATGCCACTGAACAGGCCAAAGTGTACTTATTAACTCGGACACACGTCACGCACCACTGACGTCCGTGGATTTTCTGTTCAGTGCTCTTGTATTCGAAGGCAGTTCGGGTAGTCGTCCTCCCAGAATTTGCAACAGTGAACTGACTTGCACAGTGAGAGTAGTACTTGAAACAACCCAATCTATAAGCCGGTCGATAGACAACATACACTTGTCATTCTCAGGATTAGGGATTTTCTGCAACAATTCCGACTACCTGCTTGGGAACATTCAACATTGTTGGTTAGGTGAAGAAGGTATTCACTAACATCTCTTAACAAACTGGGTGCATTACACTTAGCAAACTCCTGTCCAGCGATGGAAATGCTGGCGTGGAACTTTCCCGTAGCATTACAAACGCAACAGTAAACGGTGGAACGACTGATTAGTAATTCCAAACCCCAATGAGAAAAATATGCGTTCATTAATATTAACTCACGTTTGTTCAGACTGCTGATGGCCGGATGTCTACACATAAGGCGACCATACATAGGCGAGAGAGAGAGGAAACCTGATTAAATTCGAATATAACGAAACTGAACACGTCGTGCATTGCAGTTTAGCCAACCAAAAAACACCTACGTGTACAATGAGGGGTTTCTTATGCTTAACACTGTTTCTTCGGGGTGGTTACATAACTATACTTATGTAGACAAATTATGATCAAAAAATTGTTCTCCGAGCATTTTACTTAGGTTTGTTTATCTCGGTTTTTCACTGGTCATGAAAAAAGCAGAAGTATTCCATCCTAAGATTGGTATAATTCATCCCTAAGTTTCACCTCAGTCAAATGCCGAATGTACTCCATCTCAACACTGCCGTCGTTCATCCTTAATTAATTTCTAATGTGCGTTAGCACGGCAATGACGAGTCGAGGTCCGTTGAATTGAATAGACCAACAACCGAGAGAAGGACTGCGCCAACGAATAAGTTCGGACGGCGACCGATGGGTAATTCCACACGCAGCACGAGATGGCAAACGTCGAGCGTTGATAGGTCAGCAGATAGTCGAAGCTAAAATACTTTACCGTGTAATTACTTCCATCAGAAAAAATACAAAAAATGGAAAAGACAGAAACGTTATGCGCAAACTGCTATTAATTCTTGTTGTCAATTAAGTTCAAAAGTGATGGAGATGCCTTCAAGCAAGTGTGCAGATGAAGTTAACAAAAGGGTATATACAAAGATATACAAAAATGGATTATAAAATATAACTTTAACCGGTGAATAGCATAAACTGCTCAGTGGGAGGAATTCCAAGTTTTTGGCACAGTCAATCAACAAAGTAACCTGTTGTTGCCTTCATTCAAAATATTTGGAAAATTTGAGAACGCCACTCTTGTGGGTTTTAGGCCAACTCATTAAGAGCGTTGTTGTAATCTATGCATCCTAGAGGTTTCTTGTAGTCACCAACAATCTAAGTGACTGAGGGAAGAGTTATGAAGTCTTGTGTAAAGATATACTATGCAAGTAAGCTAAGTATACGCCGGTGCACTCTGTCTTCTTCTATCATTTGAGTTAGTCACTTTCGCAGGCTAATTCCTCTAACTATTACAGGAGTAGCGGAGAAATTTGGTAGAAATTCCTTGGACCGGTCCAGAAAGAAATATCCAGGTGGCCGGCCTGAAAGGTAGTGGTTGCGGCAATAATAAGCTTTACTCGGAGGCCGGTGCTCAGAGTACTCAGTGTGGTAGATGTGCAAAGTTGTAATCTTGTTGGTTTAACAGGCTCTCAAAGTAGGCTTATAAATGGTATGTGATTCACAAAGAGTTACTACAGGTTTGTCGTGTACAACTGTTGTTTGCAATGAAGTAAGCCAGGATGAGGCCTGTGGTAGAGAGGCGTCGTCCGTTGTGATCAGCGGGTTAGAAAACAGAACACAGTGGTGAGAGATAATGAACCCACTCATTCCGACATCAACGCGGAACTTACGATCACGGTGGAAAGCTCAGTTAGACAGATAGAAGAAAGAAGGCGGCTATAAAGCAAAGTCACCAGTCAGTTTTGGTAACTAACTCAGTTGATAAAACGGCTGTAAGGGTTCCAAGGTGAAACACTGACAGTCATAAAAATGGACGAAGGCAATGAAGGAGGAAGAAAAAATAAGCAAAAATCGGAGATCGGTTACAGAGATTACAGAGGGGGTATGAAGAGAACTTGGGGGAACCAGAGGAGCTGAGTGGGAATGAGCAAAGTCTAATCAAGATCTAACACCAAGGGCAATCCCTGGTCAAGGCCGTCTCATGTCTTGATATTAAAGGGGACTTGGGTCTTGGTGAAAACAGGACTGCTGTTATCAGAGGTATCTCTGAGCCCTATATGAGAACGCGGTAAACAAGAAGAAGGTTGATGTAATTTTGACCGGTGAATCTCCCAAGGTAAGTAACTATTCTGAAACATGTGGCTATTGAGCGAGTAGTGAGATTGTGTAAGCGGCAGACGAATAAATACAGTACTAGGTCTACGTTGGCCGAGTTCACCAACCACAAGAATTGAGACAGGTTCCTATCGGCGGCAGGAAAGATATGTGTGACTAATCACGGTCAAGTTACAGTGAGTCAGAAGAATGGAAAAATACTGGCCGTCCTACTGGTAGTGAATTATGAGTTGAGGCGCAGCAGAACATTGAAGATTTGAGACCACACCTGCAACTAACACGACTGTCTACGGAACACCAGAATTAGAAGACAAATGATCCAATCTCGTTAAAATAACTTCTCAAAGTGGGAAGTATGGATCCTTCAGCCTGAGGCTAGAGAGAATAGAAGACCTCATTCGAAAACGTGGGGAGTTCTCAGGCATAAAGCCTGATTCGTTCAAGGAAGTTGAAACAAGGGGCGGTTGCGTGAAGTCCACGAGACTCTTGTGTATCATCACGAGTAGCAGGAGGGATAAACGTTGTAGAATCTTAGAGGAATAATTAATGAAAGATGTTGATGCGGTTACTGAGACTTGGTTACGGAGGGGCATGCTAGGAGTCGTCAACACTAGCTGACACGCACCGACTGAGTTTGAGTTATGCAAAACAACGCGTTGTTGTGTTATTAGCAAAAACCGGTTTTTGTTTGTGTGAGTAGTGTGTATGGCTCACATGGCCTCTGATTTACGCATGTTTTGAGTGTCTCCCTTTATAACACTTTATCAGGAACCCCCGCTGTGGAAGAAATCTGTCCCCCGGTGTTACCATGCTAACAACAGTTGGCTTACGAGTGTCACGGATAACCGTTTAAAAACGGCCGAACTGTACTTTACACATGCCCGTGGGTAATATATGCCCTCTTGTGTAGTTGATCCACAGGGTAGATAGGATAGTAGAATGGATGAAGGTGTTCCGTTGTTAATAGCACTGTATTATGAGCAGCGTCATAAAGTGAAGCGGAGTTGGAAAATATTCAGCTGTTAACCTGTTTCGCAACAGACGGCAAAACAAAGCTGCTGCTGCCTCCCTTCTGTTCGACATGGTGATTTGCAACCTCTCAGTGTTAGTAGAAGGCAAACAGGCATGTCACAGAAATTGTTTATGGTGGACGATTTCAGTGCAGTTGAAGGTTGATGCAGGTCACCAGTGGTATGTATGATGAGGCATTGTTAGGACTCCTAAACCAGGAACTATTGCTTCATCATTTTAATGAGGTCACTAATTGAACGAATGGCCAGACTACTACAGTTTGAGACCTTAATAGCGTTTTGGGTGTGAAGGTCTTATAGAGTCTGCAAAGTGTTTTGTGTTTCTTAATGTTTATCGCTTTTTGTACGACTTACTTTTCTCAGGTTTACACGTACATCTGGTGTTTAAACTTTTTGTATCGAAAATACACTTTTTGAAGGTCACGAGCCATGCGTTTTTCTTCCGATCCTTGTTGTACGTGAGCTGATTTCTGAGGAGTTAAAGGCCAAGGATATTAACTAACAATTTATGCATATTTTCGAATTTGCTCGTCTTCACAATTAGCTCCGTTTGGTGAATCCAAACACTATATACAGTTTAGGCACAGAACCAAAGCAAAAATTTGAGGCAACTAAATAAGACTGCTTCACAGTAGTTCGTGAAGATAGTTTAGAGTTTTGTCACATTCACTGAAGGTATTCGCGGCGTGTCCTATCAGTTTTGCTGTTTCCAAATGCTTCTGAGTGCACAGTGGGTGTCTTTGGAACTTTCTTGTCCACAGGAGGTTTTCAGGACAGTACGTAGTTCTTTTGAGACCACTGTATGCTGAATCTGCAAGCGGGATAAGGGTTTATGGAAAACAGTCTCGGGAGTTGTTCACTTCTGATGGTGTTCGCCAGAAGTGTCCGGTCTCGCCATTCTTGTTTACTTTTGTCATGGACGACATTTCGGAAGGTGAGCTTTGTGTGGAATTTCCTCCTGACTCTACATTGACTGATATAGTATGCTAATGACTCTGTTTCACTCAGTCTCTCTAACGAAGACATGCGGATCATGCTACACGAGGGGAGTGACCAAGCTGGTTTGTATGGAAAGTGCAGAGTACCGCTTCAAGATTGAAGCATTCCCACTCTTATGTCCTCACTTGCAGGCAATCCACTTGAGAATGTGGACACCTTCAGACACTTGGATAGCACTACCTCATCAGGTTGTAATATTGCCGGTAAGATATCAACAAGGATAGCAAAGACACAACTTGCCTCCACCAACCAGCATTAACTGTGGCCTCGGGAAATCTTTCGGTTGTCACTGAGATACAATGTATAAACTGTTTGTGCGCGTTCCGTTTCTCCTTGTGATTTTTATACTTATTTATAGCCGCATATTTACACGGACTGTTCAGACTTCAGAAATGAAGTACTTTTGTTGATGTTGATTTAAATTAGGAGATTGTAATTCATCTGCTAGAAACACCCTGTGAAGCCCTAAAGCGGCCAACATCCTTGAGTCAGTTGGCAGTAGATCTGTCCTTTGAAGATTGTCACATAAGCATTGGAAGCTTTATTGGGAAATGGAGATGAATTCTGCAGAGATCCGGTCAGTTTAGGTACATTTCTCATTCCAGCTTCCACACACTTGAACAATCATATTTCTGATAGAGTTAAAATCCCTTTCTTTCAAGAAAACCTGAGCGAACTCAGATCTGTAGGTCGCACTCTGGCATTGTAAAATCGCAAACAGCCCAACTGCCTTATTTTCGTCAACCGGTTGGGCAACTTCGTTGGAGACGGAAAGCTGAGTCAACCATTTGAGAATCCGGTTCGGTTGTAGTTCAAGGTTGTAAACCGAGTGTTTTACACTTATTGTAGACCCTAAGTAAGCTCGCCTCCAACCGTATAGGGTGGTTCATTTGCAACCAACATTTTTGTTGCCGTTGTGTTATGCGCATAATTACGGGTAACCAGGAAACCTGACTAAATGCCATCAGGCGCGTCCTACGGTATTGGATTGAGGGACGATTATAAAATGGAAGTTTACTACAAAGTAAATGGGTTTGTCTAGCGAATTTCCAGTCAAGAACACTATGGGTAACATAGCTTCCGTGTAATGGATGTCCTACCAGCGGCCCGACTTTCCATAAAATTCAACCCTTCGATCAGGAAATATTACCCCCATCACAGAACAATTTATTTTGTTACAGCATTGAACACATGAACTCATGAGGTGGAGAGTAGGTTCTATCCGATAACGGTTGGCGGAATCCGATTCCGGTTAGCCTGACACAGTGACGCCTGCGCTTAACCATCACCGTAATTGGCTTGCTCTGAACCAGTTGAGGTTCCACACACACACACACACACACACACACACCACGTATCGATTGTGAACCCGGAGGATTAATACCGGGAAGTGTGCGTTCAATAACGGTTGGCGGTATCCGATACGGACTAGCCTGTCACAGTGACCGAAGCCAAGGGACGTCTGCTCGCAACAGCCACCGCAATTGGCTTGCGCCGCACCAATTGCAGTTCCACCAACACACCACATATCCAGTGTAAACCCGAAGGAATAAGACCGGGAGGTGTGCCAGTGGGGCCTTTCTGTCCAGCCGGCCAATGCTGGTTAGCCACTTGATTGGCTAATAAGGAAAGGAAAC
>QNGE01005062.1:33822-49880 GCA_008508345.1 Paragonimus westermani | reverse complement strand
GAGTTTAGAATTTTGGGGACGTCGAAGGTCATCTCACTACAGCACTACCACTCAAGTTACACGCATGACAAACCACTTCTCCCGTAAATATTGATCTTGATGTATGGTTAAATCTGGCTATCTTTTGCTTGTAGAACCGTGTTTCCGTATAGGTTTCCTCCTCACTTTTCCCTGTCGGACCTTTGTTTTTATGTACCCTGGTTTCACTTTTGCTTGACCGCTTGCCATTACGTGACTGTTGCATTTGCTCATATTTAGGCAGACCGCTTATCCCGGGACTTGTAAGTTTGGTGGATTCAATATCGAGATTTGTTGTCTTCCACTATTTGATTTATCATAACGTTTTTGAACGTTAGCACCTTATTAATAGGAAACTCTCCAATACGACTGTCTTCCCCTTCGGATCCGGATCGGTTGCTCAACGGGTTCAGAATTTATAGGCCTTCGCTGCTTACACACTTGCCTATCCTGATCCGGTATATCGATAGACGTTGCAAAAAGACTGGGCGTTGCTCGAACAACCACTAGACATCCGGGATCAACAGTGTCTCGACGATCTCTACCATAGTATTCCCAAAATGGCAGCTGCTTGTTTTGCAGAACCCCTTTATAAGTTAGTTCAGCACTCACGCCAGACCGCCTTGCCCCAATTCATGAAAATTGGCGGCAGGGCATCCAAATGTAAAGCAGATGACCAGCGATCTCCGGTTAACAACCGTTTATCTGCGCTACAGGCACTTCGTGGTGATAGCGGACCGCTTAGTTGAACTAACCCTCTTGAACCGCTTCTCATTCAAAACATCTGTTTCTTCTACAAGCAACAAATTCCCCCATGACTGGTTATGCACAACAAATGTCCATTTTTATAAGTAGTCTAACACGGACCAAAAACAGCGGCTTCATCTCAGATGTTATCTTTTGCCTCTTCTAAGGCTTTTGACCGTGTTCCAGATGCCCCTCTGTAACAGACTGGAAGCCCATGTTATTCTGGGGGAGTTCCTTTTCTCTATTGTCTTTTTACTTAATAGTATAACTCTCAGAGTTCAAACCAAATCCGACATTCAGTCACCTCCTTCTTTTTGCGGGAGTTCCTCGAGGGTCAGTGCCAAGTCACTGGTTACTTCTTATTTACATCAACGACCTTCCAGACAATTCCTTTGGCAACGCTCTATTTTTACGCCGGCGAACTAAAACTCTGGAATTTCACTTATCCCAGTGCGCTACATATTGCTCCTGACGTGATTGAACACTGGTCGGACGAATGGAGTTTCTCATCGAATAAAATTGAGTAAGTCCATGTGTCGTTCGATTTTGTTGACGCTTCGCAATTCAGCAAGGAATACTTCACGGAAATCGGTCTCATGAATGATCTGTGCATCTGGTTGTCGTTCAACTCACCCTCCGCGTATCACTATAAGATGATGGGAGAGATGGGGTTCGCTGCCCTTAGCATTATTAATCTCACTTTCACTCACATAGAAAAGAAGGCATTCCAAACACTTTACGGGCTATACATGAGACCGCTCTTTGAGTATGCTAATCAGGTCGTGTTACCAGTCCGAAGAAGAAACTGAGTTGTTGAGCCTTACCAGCGTGCAGCTACCAAGCTAACCTCGGGACTGAGTCGCGCTCCTTACCAGTATTGATATGAAATTTCTGATTTTCTCCGCTCGCATTTCGATGACTCCGTAGTGATTTAATTCATACACGATTCGTTAGAGAATGCTTCATAGAACAGTTCTTCATGGAATGATGACGGCCAGCTAAGATAAAGGAGGAAACTTTTTAAGGAGACTTCGTTTTCGGAGCTTCCGTGGGCATCAGTTCTTTTCTTATAGGGTTATTAATCTTTGAGGCTACGTTCCGCTCGAGGTCGTTTTGGCGCTGCTACTGATCACATCAAAGAAATGCTTCACCCTCATTTGATCAGTAGTTCATTGGGCTAGTAACCTCATTTTGTTCATGGGATTAACCGTGATTCCCAAGAGCGTGCTGCGCCCTCTTTCCAATGACTGCTTTTCAGATCAATTGATGTCCCCTTGACGTTGAACAGAAGGAGCCTGCGGGATCCAGGTGGCTTGGGCCTTTGCCTCGAGCTCGTGTGTTAATCGCGGAACAACCGACTTTGTGGCAAAAGTCACTTGATATGTCATTTTTGTCCCGTTTTAAATAACTTACTCCATAATGCTGGTAGGCGTGTCACCAGCACCCGCGCACTTTTCATGGTAGTGGCATAGTTTCTGTTGTTTCGTCTTATTGTACGCCTATTCAAACTCTAGGTATTTTGAATGGAAATCAATGTTCTTTACACACGACAAATAAAAGTTTAATTTGATTGCATTATCGTGATGTGCTTCCGATCGCAGTAGACCTTACTTCGGTTCTTTCTAAATCGGTACAGTCACTGTAATTTGCGTGTACACCTAGCCACTGTATTTTATAGTCCGTGATTGTACTTGTTGCATGCCCTTCTATATTAGCTTCATTCGTACCTTTAATTGGAGGCACACATATCATCCCTGAGCTTGACTGGTTACTGCAACTATAAGCAAGACTCCGTACACCATCTCTTTCCTCATTTTTGAGTAGAATGCCGGCTGGAAAACTAATTGCACGACGTAATTGTTCAACTCCGTTTACCTATAGGCTTCCTTGTGCTCAAAGTTTATTTTACACACGGCTTGTTAGAATTAGTTAATCGACGTCGTTCGATTTTACCCAAAAGCGCTATCCTCCTTTTGTTTATGGTGGCGTTTTCAACCCAAATGGCTACAACTTACCAGTCATTCGCCTCGCTATGTGATTAAATAATTCACCACGAGCTCAGCTAGTTTAAATTAGCACACAGCGGACTGTTTCTTTAAACTCAACGTTAAAAGTCGGCAGTGACAGCGAAGAATTTTTCATCACCTTTGCGGCTGCTAATTTTGTTCAACTAGCTGCTCAAAGAGGAATGTTGAAGAGCTCGTAAACACCATGCAACCTTTGGCTTCTCGTAAACTGTTCAAGGTTACTCCACTCAGAAGGTAAGGTTATTGGTAGCATAGTTAATAACAGTGGCGCTAAAGCCTTCGATTGAGAAATGGTAAATTGCTTAGGTTGGACCCGTATGTGTACTTAAAACACAATTTCAAATAAAAGTCGTTCTGCATACACCAGGACAAACGACGTCAGTACCAGTGAGAAGTCAAAGTACGTGAAGTTTGATTCCACGGGTTCCGAGGTTTAAGATATGGTACAAAGTTTTGTGGGTGACAAAATAAGCACTCATGAATCACGTGCACATTCAAAAAGTTAAGCAAATATGCAGAAATCTATTATGTGCTTTCAATGAGATCGAACTGGCGACCGTGGCCTTCGTAGCTATCCTGTTTGCGGATCACCATAAAGAGACAACTGTCTATTTGACATGAATTCGCGTTATTTCAACGTTTCAGGGCTTAGTAAGTTCAATATTTTGGGTGAATTACGGGCAGTTTACCAATTGTGGGAACACACTAATGCTCAGAAAATCGGGATACACTGAATCAACTGATAAATTTGTCAAAGGCTGGTTGGTGGGAAACAAAGACGATGTTTGCTGTGATCCACCCTCAAGGATGTCTCGTTGGACCTACAGGTGCTTGGTAATCCCGGACGTCTAGTGCTATCCGGGCTGCGCTTAGTTTACTGGCGGCGTCTGTCGATGAATTGAGACTGGATTAGTCGTGTATTTAGTGCGGCAGGCGTCTATGAATTCTGAGCCTACTGATAAACTGATTCGGCTTCAGAAGACAAGACGGTCAAAAACGTGAGCCTCTTATTAGTAGAATGCTGAGGTAAAAGAAAATTATATAATAAATCAGAGGAAATAGCAATAAACTTCGGTAATGATTCCATCGAATCCATACTTCCCCATACTAACGGTCCACGGGAGTGTGACTAGATGCAAAATCATGTGAGAATCGAGCGATCGGTCGCAAATGAGGCCAGGGTACACACACACAAAGGTCCAGCGTTGGAAAGTAAGGAGAAACCACGCAAGTACAAATTCACTCAAATAAACGACATTAATCTTTGGTAATACAACAAGACAAACGCCCCTGGGAGAGGGAATTTGTTGCGCACGTAGTTCGAATGTTTCGCCAATGTTGGAAGACTCGTAATCGCCACCAGGGAGATTCCGAATATAAGGAAAAGGATCAATGAGAACGGAATAAATAAAAACCGGAAACGTGGCCACCGATTTTACAACAAAAACACGCGACTTTCGTCACTCAACGCAGATAGCCTCTTCAATAGCGCTGTCACAATCCTCTATGGTCGTGAGGTGTCCCTTTTGTTGACGCGTGGTTAACAGCCTCAGTGGAGGACTTTTGTTATATGGTAAGTGTGTACCACTGTACTCCATAAACCTCGTAACCAGAACAGTGAGCATGGATGTTACAAGTGAAACAGTGAAGGTACTATCCAGTGGCAAAAATGGTTAGTGTGCAGCTCTCACCGAGTGCATCTGAAAACGCTTCCATACACTCGGTATGTCGCTAAATTGACTACTAATTACAAACAATCGAAAAGACAACCACATTCATATTTCCCAAAAACTCTTCCGATAAAAATGCGTGGAATGAATTCCTCAACGGTCGTATTCTAGCGCTTGTGCACAAACACGTCTGAGCAGGAACCAGTGACCAGTACTTGTAACTGAAGTTTTGGACACTGAGTCAATGAAGAGCTGCAAATTGGTCCCCTCGAAAATGCCAGACCTTCATGATTTGAAAATGTCTCAGACACGACAGAGAAGGCCAGTCAGTTGTGCCACCGATTTCAACTACCCTTCGCCTTCTGTCTCTATCAATTATGTAAAGAAAGGAATGCTTATTAAAGTCGTTTCCAAACAGTATTGTAGAGTGCTTTAGGCAATCAAGGCTATGCACAGTTTTCTATAGAATACCGGCTGCTGCACGAGACAAAAACTGCCCGTATGACCAATAAACTCTCAAATAAGAGTCAAAAGTTCGCCTTCATTGTACACGTTTTCTTAATCCCAGTTGTGTTTGCTTTTCAGTTTCATTTCCACCTTTCGGTTGTGGATTCGTCTGGCTCCTTCCAAGTAAACCGGACCCCCGAGGGAAAGTCGGCTAAATTGCCTGTTTTTCCAGTTACGTCCGCCTCTGGGTCACAGGAGAGCAGCGTGCCCAATGCTGCAGGAGAAGCTACACAGTGCCGCTATAATCTTCTTACAGTTTGACACGCGATATTCCTGTCTGTGGGAAAAGCAACACACTTGGAGAAATGACGTGAGCTGGTAGCCTCAGTAACAACTCTGAGGAGGCAGGACATCCGTGTAACAGTTCGGTCTGGGGAATGCGGTAACCGACCAATAATGGGTCTTTGAAAGGAGGATTGTGGAGACAAGGGGAGAAGGGAGAGTGGAAAGGGTGGAAAATGAGGGGTGGTGAATAAGTACTGCTTAATCGGAGGTAACAGTATTCGACCGTTATGGTGGGACGGGTATCATCAGTAGTCGCCGCTTCGTTTCCAGCATTTGCTGTGTTGCCTGAAGCCAGCTGCAGAGTTGCACGTGGTGTCTTTTGTGCTCAAATTTATGCACGTATGTGTATTTTCACATCCCCTTTGCCGAACATGCAAACACAATCATCCAACTAGGAACATCCCCGTAAATGCTGCTGTCCCCTGGTTTTTCTGGTATAAGTAGTCTCATCCACAAGTTCTTATGCCCTACTACATCCATACGTACTCGCGCAAAATAGCACTCACTCTCTAGTACATTGCCAGTATGGTTTAGCTGAAGAAAGCGCTGTGAAACCCGTGATGCCCATGCGTGTGCCAGCTAAGTTTCTGTTTTGGGAAGTGGACGCTGAAACGCATACAGTGCATTCTGAAGCGAGAGTTGTGCTGGCAGTAAGCTACTAACAACCAAAAACTTGTGCGTGCAAGTGACCGTCCCTTTTGATGAAACACTTTATGGAGGGTTCTGCTGAGGCGCGAGGTTTCAAATGTCTGAATCTTTTCACGGCTGGTGTGAAAGGTTATTTGAAATGCAGTAGGTTAGAATTAAGTCGCCCCTCAGTCACTTATGATTGAGAGAGGAAGTTTTGAAAGACAGTCGTCCCTAGCAAACCTCATTGCCCTAGTTGCCTGACGCTGAACCCCTACTAATCATTGGCAGTCTTTGCTGCAGTACTGAGCAGAGTCGTTAGTATTCACCCCAAGAAGACGATGAGTACAGGAATTGCTAGTGGTCTAGATGACAGATAGAGTTGTAGTTTGCTTCGGGCTCAGTTAGTTCGAAATTAGCGCACCGGGATCAGTTGTCAGATTATGCTAAACTTAGAAGCGTCCTTTTTACATCTCACGAGCACGATAGCTTGTAGTACAAGTGCAGGGTCTTGCACGTGGTCTCGTTGAACGGAACCGATTATTCTGTGTCCATTCAGAGAGCGGGCTTAGGTCAGCCTCCTTTGGGTGTCCTAATGCGATGAGAGCACTCTGTACCTCTTGAGTTCTTCTGCATATTGTGACAGAGGAGAACGTACGGTTCCGGATAAGTCGTCGCTGAAGGGTGTAAACAGTGGGGGACACAGAGTAGGCCCCGTGGAATAACGGTCGGTGCTCGGCGCTCCCTCGAGTGAACTCCGTTTACTCACACATTGAAATACCGCCACTCAAGCAGTCTCTCAACCTGTTCAAAGCTATGCCGCTAGTGCCTAATTTTGGCAGCTTGACAACGGGTGACACAATAGAATCTAATGAGCATCTACGTAAACCTTGTACGTACCACATCCACTTCAAACATTCCGTACGTTCCACGCGTTTGGTAATCAGCTCCGGTGGGCAAACTGATGGTGCGTGAGCTACTGCCCTCCAAGTCCTTGATGTTTGTGAGACAACAGTTTTCCCAGGGCAGTCGTCAGCAAGACCGTGCACCACCTTCGGGATCGAAGGTAGGATAGGGATGACGCGACGGCTGGCGGTATTTGCTCTCCACCCTCTCTCGTAACCAGGCGTTATGACGGCCGCTACCACGGACGAAGAACCATTCGTAAGGCTTTTGGTAGGTACGTCAGATGCATCAGCATGGTTATGTTGGACACACGTTTACGCAGCGTTCACCGCGAGATTCTCCCCCCAGTGCACGAGTTACCTTGCGGTTGACCATCACTTCACCGAAAAACTGTAACTCCCCTACTGACCTGCCTACTATCGAAGGAAGTTGGAGGAGTATTGGTTGTGTTTGCACCAGTAGAGTACACACTTTACAGTACGAGCACCACTTCAGCATCAAGGACGGATGAAGTTCTGTGAATATCTTTGACTATGTGAGAGATGGTTGCTGCTGCGGGGACATGCGGAGGAAAACCAACCAGTGAACCCCGGAAGCAGGTTCTTGCAGTACCTATCATTCAAGCGACGTTTTATAGTCCGTGTTGTAGACCCTTGACTCAATACGCTGGCCCGTCCATGGTAAAATAAGACGAGTGATAGAAAATCGGATTCTTCTACTTGATATAGTTAACGTAGCCAATCCCAGTCTCGAAAATAACTCCGCGGTCCCCGTCAATTGCACCCAAGAAAAACCAAGGGACGAATGCAAAAAGCAGCTTTGTTCTCCGCCGACAGCTTGTGTGATAAGAAAATTGCATGGTATTTATAGAGTGCACAGTGATCTGCCGACATTCTTGAACCAGAAAACCGATGGATAGACATCAACAAATAGTCAAAGTCACTAACCCACCAATGAGCATGGCGGAATAGAGGCTAAACAAGTAAAACATAGTAAAAATCACCTCTCGAATGTTCACGATATTGCTGCTTATTATGATTAGACAGAATGGTCTTCTTGAAGAAGAAGGCGGTTTCGGACGGAAAATAACTGGGTTTCCCCAACAGCCTACTCCCAGGTTCCACTGTCCCCCACGTGCGGCAGGAAGTCCACAACCTACTGGAATCACGGCGGGTACTGGTTAGTTAATTGCGTTGTGCATGCTAGCTTACGCAAAAGCCGGTTAGTTGTTCGTTGTAAATTTGTTCTTATCCGGTACATGAGGGGCAGCTCGTCGGTTTTAGTGTTTATCCACGTACTAGCAAAATGTACTTTGCTGATACTGCATCGAAGTAGCTTCAAGGACCAAAAAAGCTGTTTCGCAAGCGAAGTGGAGGCGGTGCAAAGCATGGTCAATACAGCCCGGTGACTTCAGTACCCTCACTTTTATCACTATCGGCACGCTCATCTTCCACCACCGGCCGGATGGTGCACTGATTAAGGACCGAGTGGGTGCCTGAGGTGACGTGCTGCATATTTAGTGGGACCTATCCTCAGTCTGTCTTTTGCAGCATCAAAAATACTACGGCGCGTCATTCTTACCTGTCGAGCAGCGTCAGGTATCTTTGCCACGGTAAGAAATGCAACCCAGACTACGCCTTCATGAGGTAACCAAATTGGTTACAGCACCATTCTTCCCACCCGTGACCGTTCACTTGCGAACGATCAACCAGGTTTGTTCATGAGTAATTCTTAGATTTCCCTATTACCTCCGGAGGAGTTTAACTCTCCTCTCAGGTCTAGTGGGGTCCAGCGTTTCTTTTCAAAAGGGGTTGATTACAAAATCTATGAGGATGCAACCGCTGTGATAAATCGCAGGTAACGTTAAGTCGATATTAAATCAAAATCTTCTACTTATAGGCAAGGTTAGGTATCGCCGAACATAACTTGTGGAGTCACCTGTCGCGGAAGCCTTATAAGAATCATTCCACGACCATGCGATTGCGGTTATACTTGAGGGAATCCGACAAACTTATGTTAGTGTGAATATTGCCAGAATATTTTTAGCAGAGGAGTAGATAAGTCAATAATTTTTCAATTCACATCAAGCTAGTTAACCACAAGAAAAAGCCCAATTCCGCCGAGACTGATAAACAAACTAGTGATTAATATGGACATGAAACAGGGAGAGAGCAACAGTATTCACAACAGAACAGCCTCGTTAACGCTGCAAGCAAAATTTGATGAGGCAGGAGAAAATGGGCGAACTTTGAACAGAAGTGGCTGAGTTGCCTGTGTATTTTATAATGGGACATATTTTAACGGAATTAATGGAGATATGTCAAAATCCTGTAAATGGTTTCACTGTAAATGTCACTTTTGGCCAGTTGTTCCAGTTTGACAACGCTCGATAATGTGAATAGGCGAGACAGGTATTACATAGCAACTTAGGGAAACGTCACGTTGGTGCTGTCATTCCTAATGGATACCAAAATATTCTGTGATGTATATGCGATCATGATTTCACGTTCCTTATGCACAGGGACTGTATTTTTTCTTTCACTTACAGGACTTTGGGTGGAGCCCGTTAGCGGCAGTGGTACGACCGACAGGTTATGGTACACGTTTCCGTATTTTGATTCAAACTCATGTACGACCTATATGAATTATCACTATCTGTTTGAAGTTAGCCGACTTGACAATACGTCTGGCATGCGCAGGGATCTAGGCAACGTCAGTCACGGGTCTTGGACTGAAATTCCTGGCCTGTTCCCACATGAATTTCGAAGATTCTGCGGTGATTCATTACTTACACACTTCTTTGGAGCGGGCATTGTAGAACAGTTCTTCATTGCAGCGAATGATGGCTGCCGGCGGGGACATAATTGGAAGCGTTTCAAGCCTCGTCCTTGGACCTTTCTTAGGCGGCAGTTTTTATCTTACAGGGTTATTAACCATTGGAACAGTCTTCCTTCTGATGTCGCCAGCGGCGCCCCTAGAGAACGTTCTGAAGCTTTGCTTGATTCTTATTTATCTAAAACCTCACTGTGCGAGTAATCTTACTTTGTTCTTGGTATTCATTACAATACCCAAGAGCGGTGTTACACCCTGTGCTCAATGCTCGTCTCTCAGATCAGCAGACACCTTCTGACACTGAGCGAGGAAAACCGGCTGTACCCGGGAACCTTGGGTTCCTGCTTCGAACCCGTGCATCAGTCTCTGAATAAGTGAATGCGCATCTGGTCCTCTTAATGTTTCTGTTCCGTTTAGATCAAAGCGGCCTATTGTGAACTTTTCAGCGATTGCATTTTTTATCTGACTGTCTGTGCTCACACTCCTGTACGGGGCTAGTCCATTACAGCTTGGTGAGCACATGCATTGAACTTTGTTGCACGTATCGCTATTTTTCCGTGAGTTTTCCGCTATAGTTCTCCCTGAAAGTACTTGGTACTTTTACCCCCACCTATTTCCTTTCTCTTTTCATCAGTATGTCTTCTGATAGTGAACAGGAAACAACTGCCTTAGAGATCACTGACATGACTAAATTTTTCGAGTATGCAGTAGTGCCCTAGGCTGCGGTTTACGGAGGTCAAAGTTATTTCTAACCTTCGGAGAATCCACTGTCAGCGCACCATGTGACTACGTCGTCCCACATCTACCTGAGATCCTGGCCGTGAAAGCTGCGAATGGACATTAATAGGCAGAATGGCAGCTTCTAACGAAGACAACTTGCACAAGATCCTTGACTGCGTTGAGTTGGGAGATCACACCCGCTTACGGTCACTTCGTCAGATGAATCAGTTACCAAACTAACAGCCTGTCAACGAGTCGGCGTTGCGCGAGTTGTGGATTCAAAACATCCCACACGAGCTCCGTCACACTTTGGTTGTTTCAGGGAAAGGCACACAGTTAACCAAGCCAACTTGGTTAGCCGACAAGGCTTAGCACATTCATGTTCCTCAGCACGTAGCCCAACTGCAAGCGTCCTGCAGTCACGAAACCCTCCGACAGGATGTCTCAAGCCCAAACCAACAGTTTTACAAGTGCCGTCGCTGATAGCACCCTTAACGAAATTGATGTCAGACAAATGGCCACCAGTCTGCTCACACTCTCGCTTACAAAGTAGGTAGCGCACATTACAGTTCAAAAGGAATGTGTGCTGTTACCACCGTCGGTTTGATACACATGTTCATGTTGTGATCAGCCTTGCTTCTTTCGGAATGGTCGAACCCAAACTGTAAACGACCACTCCGGGATGTAATGGAGAGGTCTGTCACTGACTCACAGCTATAGCACCTGTTTTACATATCAGACACTTCGACGTTTCCCAACTCCCTCAATGACCAGAACGCCTAGGTTAGCGTTAGTCCACTGAGTGCCGCATACCTTACAGGCTGCCACGCAGACCCACCGGAAGAAGCTACTAATTCTTGACATTGATCTCCTTCGAAAACCCTTGCAGATGCACAGCACCCGATTACTATCATTGAAATTCTCACCTCCTCTGAATTTCTGGTGTGGTGTTAGTAGTCGTGAGCAGCTGGAAAGCACAATAGCTTTGTGCATATACCGAAAGGCCAAATCAATTAACTTGATGGGATTACTTTCTGCCGTATCAGACAAAAATTTTTACTCTCCTCCGGCAGTTCCCACGCCCTATCAAAATCTGAGGCCAACTCTCACAAATAATACACTACCATTTCAACTACACCACCACCGAAGAATTACATTATATCACATGCTCCGTCCGTTACCACCAGGAAAACTCAAAATCGCGAAAGTAGAAGTCGGAAATTTTCTACCGCTCGGTATTACTCGGCCTTTCATCAGCCCTTGAGTTTCATTGTTTCACGATGCCTAAACCCTCACCATGCATCGGGCATCCGTGTGGTAATTACTGACCCACAGACCGCCACCGTCCCCAACGTACTCGTTTCCTCACATTGACGATTTAACCACCGGATTCCATCGCTTTCTTAAAGTTTGGCCCGGGTCGGGCATATTGTCAGGTCTCTGTGGCTCCGAAAGATATAGCGAAGATGGGAACCATCAAACCATTTTGACTGTAAGAATTTTCAGCAAACCACTTGGTTTACTATATATATCTCAGGGATTTTAGGGGTTCATAGATCAAATCCTCCGTGGTCTGCACTTTATGCTTTTTTATATTGGCAAAACTCTCGTACCGAACAAGGACGCACCTTAGCACAAGTCATACTTCCCTGCAGTTTTGAGCGTTCCGATCAGCCAGGCATATCCCTAAACCAAATCGAGTGATACGATGCGGACAGCAGAGATTTTTGGGGCACCGAATTACTCGTGACGGCATTGAGCTTTACCAAAGAAAACCGCTGTCTCCAAAGGTAGGCCGCTACCGGAATCCCTGAAAATGTAGCGAGAAGGCGTCTAATAAAACACAATCTTTATTGTCCAAATCGCCAGTCACATGCAACGAGCGCTCTCTCGTTTATGAGTCATAAATCCAACCCGCAACACCCCCCGGTTTCCGTTCACACGTCGTGTGCACTTCTGACCGGTTTACGTGTGTGATCGGTGCCTTCTATCGGGGGGTTTTCCGCTTGCCATTCCTCGTCTGTTTGTCCGATTTCGTTGCGCGATGGCTCGTCCGGCTGCTCGTGCTGTGTGCCATCCACCCAATGTTGGCCTCGACCGTATTTCAACATCATGTCGAGATGTTCCTCCAAATGTTGGAAAAACCACGCCTCCGATCTGGCCGTCTGTCGTATTTCGCCTGCTCTGCCTCGCCCGTTGGTCCGATCCAGTCGAGCGATGACTCATCCGGCCGCGCACGTTGTTCTTGATGCGATCGCGGCAGGCTTTTGAACGTATTTCCCCCGCGTTGAGGTATTCGGTCGAGTGTTCGAAAGCTCGCACCTCCGACCTGACAATCCACCACAAAAAAACTGTCTCGATTTTCAGGCGTTGATAAATACTGCAGTCGTTTTAGTCCTCACTGACTGGAGTTAATGAAACCCTATAGGGATTTGTTAAGTCATAGTCTCAGGGACTTCGTTTCATCTCCTCCGAATAACACTGCATTCCTCGCAGCTGAAGTCGCGTTATGGCATTTGGCGAACTCGGCACACATGTGGTAGACGAAGATGTGACCCTCACTTCATGGACTTACGCATTCCAATCGGTCGTCAGCGCGGTTCTGCTGTAAATCTTGAACAGTCGAGTCAAATTTGTGTCATTTTCCTTCCGCAAAATTCAGCAACTACAAATGTGCCATCGTAACTTTAATTGCGAGCTGGCAACTATATATTCGCCAATGACCAGTTGCGTCGAGCGATGAAAGAGGAGCGTTCAGTTTATCATAAACCACAATTTTACTCTTTCGAAGTCAACAACAAGATACAAGGAAGAAAACACACCGTCGCCGACGCATTAACCAGAGTTGCCTCAGGTGGCCCATATCAAACTGACACCAATTATTTGAAGGACTCAACACGAGAAAAAGACAATTACCCGGAGTTTCCACGGTGTTGCGCCTCCGTTTCCTGAAACTTCGGGAGTTGTCTCTAGCCAGCTGCAAATGCACAGTCATATTTGATATCACGACAGTCAATCTTCACCAGTGTTTGCAAACAACTTCAGACGCTGTTTTTAGCAGCTCACACCGCATGTTTCATTACGGTGCTAGTGCCATCATCAAGCTGATTTCGGACCGATGTGTATGGCCGAACGTGTATGCAGCATTGGGAGAATGAGCAAGAGCTCATCCCGATTGTTAACGTAGCGAAACCCACCGACATATTGTCATGGTCCTCGTCACATTCGCTAACCCCAACGCACGTTTCAACCACGTCCACGTCGACGCAGTCGAGCCTTTGTCCTATTCGAAAGGTCATTTGTACACTGTAACATGTGTTGATCGCTCCATGAGATAAGCAGTGGCGGCATCTCTTTCCAACACGAATACCGAAGCAGTTTGCACGAGCGTCCATGGACGGGCGGGACTCAAACGATGGTGCTCTGACGGTTGTAACCACTTATAGAGATCATAACTCTAATTAGTGCTGTTTTAAGGCTTCAATCGTTTACTCGAAATGGATCAGATCAAAACCATTGCATACCACCCCGCGGCAAATGAGCTGGTTGAACGCCCCCATCATCAACTGGAGGCACCTCTAAAAGCCCAGTCAGACCCATGGAGTTGGGTCGGTCACCCACCCCCGTCATGCTTGAAGTTTGGTCAGTTGTTTAGAAGGACATTGGTTGCACGAACTCAGAATAAGTTTACGGTGCGACACTGCGACCCCTTGCTGGGCTGCTCAAAAGGCCTAACGCCGATTGAGCTAATTTTGACGCCTTAACCTTCATGAAATAATCAAAGTCACCCGTGGCAAATTCCAACCCCAACTCACCGGATTAAACGTCAAACAGAAACAATAGCGCTCCAGTCTCTACTTCTGTGGTTTTCTTCCTGTTCATGTCAACGCCGGTAAGATCTCGCATCAAAAACCATACTCCGCACCATTCCGTGTGATTTAGGGGTCTCCTAAGTTTTTCGAGATCGATCCTAATGAATCCAACGATGCAGTTAGAATTGATGGACTCAAAGCTGCTCATTTTGGGCTCCAGCACGTTCGTTTCACCGCTCCTCAAATCGATCCTACTGCTAATGAATCGCAGTTCACGCAGCTCATGTGTAACGAGCACATTACACCTCCTCAGTCCAACCTAAAGACCTTTAACTCATCTTCCTTTCATTCTCTAAGATCGAACGACCAGGTGTCTAGCAGTTATCAAAGTGGTGTGTCTAAAATTCGCTCACTCGGCTGAACGCCTCCGTATTTCTAAAGCACTAGGTGGAGTTCCATACGGTATTCTACATGTTTTCATATTTTGCTTCCATTTTGTGCACGGCCTATATCAGTTGTCGTTGTACGAAATGAAAACTACTTTTCTGAAGTGAGCCGACCTAACAGTACACCTCTGGTGTACGCGTCTCATCTCCTCACTGTTCACGTTGCACTCAGATCGATGTTGTCTATATTGTGAAATTCAGCGGCTGCATTCTAAACCAACTACTCGTGCTCACATACAATAATAATAATAATAATAATAATAATAATAATAATAATAATAATAATAATAATAATAATAATGGTGTTTTCCTCATCCCATCTGTGGGAGACACGCCCGGGAGCGCGTAAACAATGTACACATTGTAAAGCCATATGCACATTTGAACACCTCAATTTTGAGTTGTACAATGAGTCGGCTATGTGAATGGGGCAACGAAACAGACGCTATATGTAGGTTCTTCCGACGAACGTTGAGTAACACACGTATAACCAACGATGCTGAATGTCAGAACCAAATCAAGCCGCTGGAAACGTGTTACTATCGCCATGGATAATATACTCAATTACAAGAACAAACTTCAAATCGGTTGCGTTCGTGGGATAACACACAATGTTTGGGCGCAGTAAACCATCCAGGATCCAAAGGGCGAGACATCATCATCATAGAGAGTAATACCTCAGTGGTTCACACTAATGCTTGACTGCCACACAACCATGAAGAAACAGCAAGCCCTATATATGTAGGAGAGAAGGAAAAAAGGGGACGGGAAGGAACCTAACCACTGAAAATGACTACGTTCATATTAAAACATTCAACATCAAGGTGCCCACACCTTACAAGCAAACAACCGGGCTGCGAGTGAGAGTAAGGCGTCATCAGCGAGACAACTTCCTTACGGCTTTCACTACCCCGCGTCATTAAATGCACTCACTTCACAGACAACTCGGCCAGACAACGACAACATTCATGCCACTGAGCTCGATTAGCCGCCATTTCACCTAGAGTCTTCAACCACCGACTCTGTGAGTCGCGAGGGCCCCAACCCGGCAGCTGAACACGACCCAAAGTGGCCAACCCCATGGTGAACGACTTCATTTCCCTACGCCAAGTCATTGTCTGACCACCTAGCACCTTACACCAGTCGGTCGCAGTGTCAGCGAAGAGTGCTTGGTGTGGAAGACGACAAGCTGGCATCCTTAATACGTTTCCTAACCATCTAAGCCTGTGCACACGTAGAGACTGGACAAAAGAACTCGCTTGGCAATCACTACTGAACACCCGCTTCCTGACCTCTTCGTTACATACACGTTGGTGCCACCCGATACGAGCGATTGAACGCAGACATCAGTGGTCAACTACTTGGAGATGGTTCACGTATTCTACCTTGAGCGGCCAGGTCTCGCTACCGCGAAGTAATATGGCCCTCACCGTTGTCTTATATACACGACCTTTTAGCTTC
>QNGE01005062.1:15510-31107 GCA_008508345.1 Paragonimus westermani | reverse complement strand
AGTTCTCAACCAAAGCCTTTGGCTCAAAAGCCTGTACCGCAAGGCAGCGGGTGGGTGGCGTTACCAGAAATAGTACGTTTTTCGGGAAGAGATGCCAACCATCTTCCAACCCCCAACCTGGAGGACCAGGAGACTGTAGTTTGTCAGACCTCTACCTATTGGCCTGCCTGGTATGAGTAACTCTGCCCAGTTTAGCCCAAAGTGTCATCGAGATACGCAGGCCATCACACCACGTCGAGGTCCAGCCTCACCGTGACGGAAGGGCACGACAGGTACGGGCACAGACAACCGATGGCCAATGAAGAACCGACCAAATGCGATCAGATAAATGTAGTGTGTCTAAGTCCACGGCCTTCTGGCAGACCGACTAGCTGGTGACAGTTTCATGGCATACCACAGGTAGGCCGTATTCACGGGGTCAGGGGGGTGAGACAGACAGTTAGCAACGAGTATGTGGGTAGGTAGGTGAGATTTAGGACTGGGGGAGGCGGGCTGGAGGAATCAGTAATTTTAGACAAGGTTTGCGGGAATAAAATTAACAGGCGTGCAATGTGACGGAGTCACGAGGAAGGGTACGACAGGGTAAGTCGAAAGGAATTCTAACCTCTAAAAATGACCTCAAAGTTGAGTATTTACATCAGTTGGGACCCCGCAAGGTGATCACTGGCCTAATGGTCAGGGTCGTGACAAAGAAGAGGTGTTTCAAGGATGGAGGAAAAGTACTGTCAAAAAATGTTGCCATCGTTCCGCGTAGAAAGACCCAGAAAAATGTGTGGAAAGTTTTGTCAGGACAAGAGAAGAGTGGGTGCACATACTTTTGCGGGAAAATGGATTAGCTTCTCCACTGGGCTCCATTCTTTGTACAAAACCCAAATAACTTTGCAGATCTCGCGAAATGCTCAGCCATTACGAGATTTGTGTTCGTGCGGGGTGGAATCTTTTCTCGTGTGAAATGTGTTTGTGCACTCAAGAATAGAAAGCGAAGTCACGCGATAAACGGGAGAAGGTGAACTGACGATGTGGGCTGTGACAAACAATGGAGCGTGATTTTCTGGCATAACATTTCATATAGCACCCATAACAGTGTTACGTGGTGAAATATAAACCGTGTGCGAACAGTTTCTATCATATAACGCGAAAGGCGTTGGATTATCAGCTTTTCCTGGAATACGACTACTGCCGAAGTTAGATGGCGATTTTTTCTCTACGGCCGGTATATAGAATGAGAAGAATGTTCTACAACACTCAGAGGTTGCCAGGTGGTCTATCAGGAGGGAAAAGGGGAGGGTTGCAACGTGAAGTTTTTGTGTAGTGAGGAGACGGGCAGGCTGAGTTTTATTTTTCCAAACAGTTTTAGCCTGCTGAGCTTTTGCATAGTGGTTCACAACTCACACACAACCTATCAATAAGTATGGAGTAATAGTGTACCAGGGTGATTGCGTGCGTATATTGATACCTATAAGTGTTGACCACAGACATGCTTTCTTGTCCACATGCAAGTCTAAAGGCATAACTGTGTACAAGACCTATCCTGGAGGCGACAGTTTCAGGCATTCCGATGGACACTTGACGTAACATCACGCAACACAGAACATTTCCCCTCAGATGTTATTAGGTCAGTTTTCACAGATATCGTCCTCAGACAGGTAGGGCTCGAAAACGGACATAGCGTTCAGTATTGTTAAAAAGTTTCTAAGCTGTGTTTAATTGATGTATAGTCTTACTGGCTCTAACTGCATACGGAATTTTGTTCCAAATGTAGGAATATTTTACTGGGAAATGGTTTGAGCGCAATTTTTCGGTTTCCAGGACTGCCGAACTGAATTCCTTGTTCCTGAGGTCATACTCGAGCATATGTTGTAAGCGAATCGCGAGGCTGACAGCGAAGGTATTGCAATAGACCACATTACACGAGTGCGAGGCCAAGCTTGAGTTGCCGTGATCAAAGAGGACCGAGTGCAAGCGTCTGGTAGCGTTCTCTGTCGCTCAGAGAAGATGGATAGCCCAATAAAATTTTGATAAATGCAAGTTGGGTACTTTCCACAGTTAGCCCAAGAGAATTGCGCAGGTGGCTATATACGAACCTGCATTACTCAAACTTGGATCGTATACATAATTTTTAAAGGTGTAATCGTGCAGCTGGTGGGAAGAATGAATGTTCAATGCAGCCTATCATGCTTTTAGTTTTAGCTACTAGGAAAAATATGTTCTGTAAAATTGAATGAGTTTAAGTAGCGTATATCTAGGTTGCGCGCTGAGTTGGCGGTTGATATGCTGTGACCGTCCAGCTTTATAGAGCCATTTGGTACGTAACGACCACGCACAACAATGGTGGATTTATCGGCCAAAAATTTCACCAGCCAACTTTGACACCAAGTCCTTCAGTACACTGAGTTCTTTCGTATACATTCTAAACATGGAATATGATCGCCAGGAGGAAAAGTGTAAACAAGTTTTACATCATGATCGGATAGGAATAGTTTGCCATGCTTGATAACTTCACATATATCGTTTATATACATCAGGAAAAGTAACGGTCCCAAATCACTCTCTCGTATCACCCCACTAGCAACTGGTCTGGGCGTTGAGCTATTAACACCTATTTCCACTCTTTGTGTGCGGCCTGTGAAGCATGGAGAAAAACACCTCATCAATGGATCAAGTATACCAAAGGATGCTATTTTGGTCAAAAGACGCTTATGAGGCACACGATCGAAAGCCTTTCTCATGTCCGACAGTATAACGATAATCGCCTCACTGACTTCAGTAGATTCTGTCACACGGTTAAGAAATTCTAGCTGGCATCTCATACAAGAACGCTTGTTGAGAACCCCATGCTGGGAGTGGTTTGTAAAGTTTTGTGATAATGAGATTCGACCACGCGACATTTTATCATCTTCTCCAACACCCTAGAACGAACTAAAGTATGGTTAATGGGACAACAATTGCAGACTTGATGTCGCGAGCCAGTTTTATAGCGGGGCTTATATACCTGTACAGAGCTAGTGCACTGCAGAAATTCGTGGAAGACAGAGCGTCACGGATGTAAACTGCTAACCTCATTCGTCAGAGGTGAAGGCAGAGGTTATGCTATTGTTTACCAGTGTACACACGGTTTTGACGAACGGTAAGTCTAAAAGTACGCACGCTGTAGCGACTACAACGTGTAATATTTTGATAGTCGCGCCCCACTGTGTTTCTACTTATTCTGCTTCGTTACCCACCTTGTTTTGCTTGAGCTGCTTCCAAATTTCCAGGTTCAGGTTAAACCGGAACATCAGGAGTGTCCCCGTGGTTGTTCTCACGAATAAACGCCATTGAAAATGAAACGGCAGCCGGATACAGGTAGGCAAATTTGAATAAACTAGGCATGCACTTATGGAACCGACCACGATTCGACCAGTACTACCCACACGACGGGCACAATGCCCTCCGCTGTACAGCTGTGTGACAAAAAATGGAACAAATCAATATGGAAGGTAAGTGCGTGGGGCTGGATGACGTGGAAGTTATTGCCAGAGGAAATCATTGAGGGCGAGCACGGGTATATATAGCGAGCAGTACGTGTGTAACATGAATAAAGAGATAAAGAATGGTGTGCGCGTGGAAAGAGGATAATTTACGATTTAAGATCAAAGAGATTCCGCTCGGAGTCTTTGAATGGTTGAACAGGCGCCCAATCAGCCGGAACGGTGTTCCCGTGGTCCGTGATGCGCGAGATGAACGAGATACGGCCCACACATGAGCAGACCGAAGCATTTTCAACCTTAGGGGTTTCTATGGAAGGCCCAACACCGTTGGGGCACATGTAGTCCGGGGAGTTCGAGGACCAATAAAGCAGGAAAGAGTGACCACACACAATTCTACGACGAGCGAAACTAAGGAGCTCTTAGCGGGTCTGATGAGCCATTGTTGTGTGCCATGAAAGAGGATGGCGCCGGGGATTGCGCTCCCTCACTAATGGAACCACCCCATAGTTCTTTACGAGCTTATCATGCTCAAAATCAATCATGGTTTTAGCGTGGCTAATAGAATCCGCTCTCAGCACAGTTTCACGTGCGTGGGGAGGAATGATGGCAGGTTGATTGACTACGTGATCATGGATTCGGATATCATATTGTGCCAGGTTATCAACTCTGAGAGTAGACCCACCGTCTTATAAACTGCCCTTACCAACGGATCCCCCTTCCCAGACAAAAAACGTCGATGAGGCATTTGTTCAAGTAAGACTTATCTTTCCGGGTGGGCAAAATCCTCGTCAGTGCTCAGGCCCTCCGTATCTGTAACAGAGCTTGCTACGGTTCCCTTCTTTCTTCATCCTCAGGGCCACTGCCTTCTGAACCAATTTTCTTCTGCGCTTCAAAGATCATTCATTCCTTCTGGTTCACTCGCCTCCAACTACACACACATTACTCATCATAGCACGTGAGACCGTGTTCATTTTCTTGACCCCACAATTATCCGTTGTGCGAGGAAGTCTCCCGCGACGAATGGACGCGCAAATCATCGTTCTGACCGAAAAATTTGCGGAAGTTTCGACTTCCGGACGGTTTTCAACAGTCGACCAAGTACTGCACTGAAACCTGCCCAATCGTTCGCTGAATTTTATAATTTTCCGTCTTTCATCACCAAAGCACTTCAGCACTTTTCCGATGCTATTTATATCAAGCAATGACGAAGTACCTTGGAGATTCGTTTGAACGTATTGTGATATACCCGTGAGAAGGGATAACTACAATTCGCTGTTAACTGTTATTCGAGACCACGTAACAACGCTAAAATGGCGCAAAAACTGCAAGACACGGTGTGGAACATCCCGTCACGGCTCAATCAGCTAGTTTATTCTGAATCGGGGCCTCTTCCTTGGAAACTCCGCAAACCGCTGGCACCGCAACACATAGGAGGGAGACAGTAATTAGTCGCGGCTGTGAAACGTACAACGCGCCTAGTCCCGGCCTCGGTCTCACTTCGCAGTACTACCTGGGGTGACCTTAAACTATTTGAATTATCGACTCACACATAACCTTGTAAAAGATAAATTATTGTAACATCGCATGTTTTCGACCTACTCCGTGGAACAAGCGAACCATCGTTTGTCCCGTTACGTACATCAAGGCTTTGTAGACTGCCATCCTTGTTTTCTGATTGCACAATTTTGCTGGCTGATTTTACATTTTAGCACCGCTCAATTATTTGTTGCTTTTATCGCTGTAATCATCTGCGATGATCGCGCCCATCCAAGTGTGCTTCTCATGCATGCGTTGAGAAATATGCACTATCAGTATTATTATAGCCCGTTGGTTGTCGGGGAGTTTTCTGCCAGAAATTATCGAACTGCATCTGCCAACCGTTCCAGCTTCATCGGGTGTACGATGTGAACAAACCTAAGCTGATACCGGACGGTTGGTAATATTCCATCTAAGAATTGATCGGTCAGCATGCGTTGTTCTGAGCCATGGTCCTAATGTGGCAGGGATCTCGGCAACGCTGGTCACAGCGACACGGCGTAAACAGGAAAGTTGCACTCTGGCCCAACCCATGCACCCTTGAGACTCCGCAGTATCTCTTGACAGTCGGCGGGGACTGTCGAAACAGCACTTCCTCCAAGACAACCCACCCCAGCTGCGCAAGGCCGCCTCGCGCCGCATCCAGCACCGCCTTCTCTCTGCTCTTGAGCGGCATTCCCATGGATACTAGGTTTGCTTGATCGGCCGTGAATCCTACCACCTCCACCACGTCCCCGAAGTACCCTGGGGAACTCCGTACGCCCCCACCCTTAAACGGCTGCGGTTACGGGATCTTCGTCCTCCATTAGTGGCCACGGCGCCCCGATCTCTCCTCACACCAGCCTCTCGATGTATTTCATCACGATGCTAGTCAGGCCCACAGGTTGAGAGCTGGCACGTATCAGCGTGCCCCTTTTAACTACTGGACGCATGACCGTCCCACATCACTTCACGGGCGTACTCTACAATCCTCCAAACTGGTTATCAGGAGCACCGATATACTCTCCAAGCATCCACACGCTCTCAGACCGCCCCTGCTTTCTCGGTCCGTCTATGCAAGTGTTTGCGAAGTTCCCTCAACTGACGTCAGTGCCCTATTTTCGTTTCAAAGTTACAAACACAACGCGCTCCCTTCCAAGATTTTGTGAGACAACAAGCTCTCCATGGGAACTATATGATAAAACAAAGAAAACAGAAAGAGTTCCGCGAGATTCTCTAGATGTTACTCATAAGATGGGAGGGCGTATACAGCGCATCAGGTAATTCTTGTATTTATGCTTAAAAAACATGTGCGTATCAAGCTCCCCAAAAGACTGTTGTTGTCATCATCTGACGAATCCGAGGCCCCCGTGCACGGCAGCAACATAGGACGACCACAGTATGCTACGTTTGCTCTGTGCACTTGTTGAGTTGATTCAAGCCAACTCCCCCAGCTCATCCTGACTGATCATGATTCCAGACCGTTGCCTTCAACGTCCTCTCAGATGGCATCCTCCAAACCCGTCACACCACTGTCTTTTCCACCCACACCGGCGGTCCCTTACGTTTTCACTCCCAGGACGATGTCTGCCGTTTTGCGTTGTACTGAAATGTCTCCATTCGCGACATCCTCACTGATAGGACATTTTTCAACCCCAATATCTCCCACCCAATTGTCCGCTCTTTCACTGTCTTTGTCACCGCCATTCCCACAGGTTGTCTCTTCACTGTCCGCCTCCAGCACGTCTGTGGATACAACGACTGTCCCTGTTCCAAAAGACTTTTTGAACACGCTGTTGAGGCAACAGACCAACATGGTGATGATCCTGAATCACGTTGTGAAAGAGTTGGCGTTCATAAAACAATGTCAAGACAGTTGTCGGTTGATTGCAGGTTCATCTGGTGGAGATGAGCGTGACATACGTGCTCACTTGTTTCCCGTCCAGACTGTTGCACGGCTCAAGGAACCGGAGTCTGACTTAAAAAAACCCAGCTATACAGGAAGGTTGTGGTAGGTTAATTTGAACTATAGTAACTGTTCTAGATGGAATACTTGCATGGGTTGAGTGCGCCCTCCGCACAACAACTTGTTCGTCGGTGCATGAGGGAAGCTATAGGCACCGAATTGGCGTTGCAAACGACTTATGCGGGTGGAAAAGGGAAGATAGCATTCGAGGATTCAACGTTGAGGCACGTTATCGGAGGTGGATGTAAACGTTATGAAAGTCTCAAATGAACGCAGGTGTGCTATTGTCGAAGCCTCTCTACTCAGAGTGCAATAGTGAAGACCTGAGCACGTGGACGAAAATTTGGTTTTACAACGCCTGAGACAGGGGTGGAGTAGGGAGAATAAGAAGAGAAACAAAGCATGTAACACGTTGATATTTGTGAAAACGAGATGAATGATTTGCGTTGATCACCCATAGACAACAGCATTGTGTATTCTGGCGCTTATGTGTGCGTAACATAGCTCGATTAATAACGTAGTGTTATATGATATTATAAATGTATGTATATAGTTTACACACAACCCGAGCTGGTGCATATATATATTTACTATATGTACATATATGTAGGATATATATCAGATGACGCTTACGTGCGCGCAACAAATGCTTTCGAGCTTAACGGTGACTTTGAACTCCATGGATCGATTAATGATATAGTGTTATACGATACTGTAGATACATGTATACAGCTCACACACAACTCGAGCTGGTGCATGATATAGATGTATATGTATATATACGTACCATATATGCATATATAAACAATATATATATTCACATTTACCGGATGGCGCTTACGTGTGCGTAACAAATGCCTCCGAGCTCAACGGTGACTTTGAACTCCATAGATCGATGAATGATATAGTGCTATATCATATTGTAAACATATGTGTATAGCTTAAACCCAAATACAGGTGGTGCATCGAATATATATACATATAACATCACGCACCATCTTGAGGCGTGTTTAAGCTGAATTGTCTACCTAAGGTGAACATTTTTAACCGGAGTTCTCTTTTCGTGTCCACGTTGGTGGGAACTGTCAATGTTCATCGCCTTTCATGTGTTGCTTTACTGACATCTACTTCTCTTTTTTTATAGAGCGGTGAAATGCCGGAAGACCTGCAAGTTACCCATACTTCACCCCTTTTGTAATCTTCCTTTGTCACCACATTTGTCATCTTGCTCCTTCTGATTTCTGTTCTCATTTTGGACGCATTCCATATCCCGCTGTTCAGGCAACATACGACGTTGCACTTGGTGTTGGTTTGCTGTGCTTTAATATCGTTTCCATATGTAATGCGTTCTGTAGCAGCGTTAAGACATGGTTTGAAGCAAATTGCACAAGGTTACGTCGTTTTAGGGATATTTGCGGTGAATCGGGATAATTCACGTCGTTTTGGGATATTTTGCGGCTGTGCTACGGTGGACAAAATGGACCAATAGGATCAAAACTTCATTACACATTTGGGGTAACTTCGGGTTCTGTGTGTCAAAAACGTAATTCATCCCTAACGCACGCTCGCATTGGTCAATGTAGAGTATATTGGGTTTTCGTGTAATCTATACCTAATTGTGCTAGCAGGGATATTTCATCAAGTAACACAATGCTACTAACGTCACGTAGAATGTTACGCCAGAATATCGTATTCTCCATTGTTCGCCGTATCTCACACAGTTTTACGCTCTCTTGTTTACCGCGTTATTCCGTTCCCGATTCTTGGTTTCACCGGTATGTCCCGCGCGAGAAAACATCCCACCCCACCCGGTCACTTAAAATTCCGCAATGGTTGAGCATGTCGCAAGCTCCTCAAAAGTCTTTGGGATTTGGGCAAGGAATGACGTCCGGTCGAGGGGTCCATGCGTTCCCCGCGGAAGTACATGCGTCCCCACCTCGCCCACATCATAGAAGAATTTTCTGCACATTTTCCTGGGACTATCTGCATGAAATACTGATCAAATTCTTCGCCAAAACATCCCCTCCAACCACCCCATTTTTGGCACGACCTTGAGCATTAGGCCAGTGATCACCTTGTGGAGTCCCAATTGATGTAACAAATCAATTATTTTATCGAATTGTACAGATCCCAGGTACTATCATCTCAGAGGTATGCAGCTCAAAGCTTCTTGCATAAACTTGAATTTTCCCTTCATATGATGTCTGTTTTTGTCTGTTTCGTCGCTCTGCTCCCACAGCTGACTCGTTGTACAATTTTCAAACTTGGTGTTCAAGTGTGTATATGCTTAAAAATCTGTACGTTGATCACGCTCTCCCGAGCGTGCTTCTCACAAATGCGTCGAGAAATATACCACCATTATTATATTTCGTTTATATATATATGAGAAAGAGTGACGGTCCCAGAACACTTCATTTTTTCACCCCACTAACAACTGGTCTGTGCGTTGAGCTATTGTCTTCTATTTTCACTGTTTGTGTGCGGCCTGTAAGGTATGAAGGAAACCAGCCGAGCAATGGCTCCCGTATACTAAAGCATGTTATTATGAGCAGAAGACGCTTATGGGGCACACAATCGAGAACCTTTCCCATGTCCGATAGTATAATGATAATCGCCCTACCGACGTTAGTAGATTTTGTCACATGGTTAAGAAATCCTAGCTGGCATGTCACACAAGAACGCTTGTTGAGAACCCCATGCTGGGAGTGGTTTACGAGGTTTCGTGATAACAGGAATTCGACCGTGCGACATTTTATTATCCTTTCCAAAACTCTGGAACAAAATAAAGTATGGTTAATGGGACGATAATTGCAGACTTAATGTCGCGAGCCACTTTTATAGCGGGGCTTAATTGTAGAGTTTTCCCACTGAAGAGGGAAGGAACCTGACGTTAGAGGAAGTGTATAAATATTAAGCAGTAGAAGGATATCTTTCCCTCCGTATTTAAAGCAACAGGGTGAATGCCATCAGGACCAGGTAGGTGAGAAGGTTTGATAATGGCTAACTGAGAGCGTATGAGCCATACATCAACATGGATATGGCTTAGGAACGTACTTGTACTCACAGGAGGAGGTGGGGGCAGTATGCGCCCTTTAATTCTGAAGGAAGCAGCAAAATATGAGTTAAAAACCCCACAGATTGGTACAGGATCATCTACAGTGGTTTTGTTCTGCAGTGTCACTACTTAGATGGTAAGGTCCCTCCTGTTATTCCTGCGTCTCATCAACTGCATCAACTGTGAGCTCTCATCTGTGCTGTTAAACGCACGTTTTACTCCACTCTTGTGAAGCATTTTGGTTCTATATTCAATTGCATTGAACATGTTATGCAGTTGCATGATGAGAGAGAAGTTGCATGTCTTCCGGTGCCGCGATTTAATACTTCTGAGCTTACCTCGCTCCTTTGGAGTGAGAATTATGCCGTTACCGTACACATTACGTTGTTTTGACCTTTGCGGAGCTAAGATGTTCATGCAATACCCGAAGTGTTCATCAAATGCATTGGTTGCAATACTAGGATCGGAGGCCAGAAAAAATGTGTTCCATTCCAGAGATTTCAGCAGTGTGGTGAACACGTTTCAGTCGACGAATTTAATTTGGCAGTAGTGTATGACAGTCGACTCTTTAACAGCTTTTCGGTCGAACATGAAGTTGACCATGTTGTGATCATTTCCTGAAAATTGTTCCAAGACGGATACAGTGGCAGAAGAGATGCCTGTGGTAAAGATGAGGTCTAAAATGTGGTCTTGCCTAGTAGGCGCTCAACCGCGTTGGCGCCATCCGTTTGTTTGAACACATCCAAGGAACTCAGCTTGATTTGCAGGGACAGTGAAAGTTGTCCAAGGGATATTGGGCATGTTGTAGTCTCCGCCAATTATTTTGTACTGTAAAGGTAAGGTTGATACATAGTTCAGTCCATTAATAAGGTTCGCCATGTCGTCCTGAGTAGCATTAGGCGGTCTATAGACACATCCTAAGAGTAATTCACAGGATCCAGTCGACACTAACAGCCATCGAGTATGGTTGCAGAATATTGCTTCCTTAGGTAGATTAAACATCTTCCACCTCGTCCTACGCCACGATTTCTGCGGAACATGTGATAACATATAACGTTTAGTTGTGTGTCCGGAGTCTCAGAGATGCACCAAGCTTCAGTGATTAGAATAATATAAGGATTATATAAGAAGATAAAGGATCTGAAAATATGCGTCTTATCAATTAGCGAACGTGCATTGGAAAGCAATAAACTTAGTGCATTTTTCTTGTTCAGCATCATCTCTATACCTCTGAAAATGTCTAAAACACGAACATCCTTGTGATTCAAAGACTCTGGTGACATTACTTGGTCTGATGTCCTTATAGTGAGCTCATTAGTGAATGATTGGGTGTCCCCTGCGTTTGAGCCCAATACAGGGATTGTTGGAAAAGTGCAAGGTATGGTTGGGTAGTGTGAAAATGGTGGACGGAGTTAGCAAGGGAGGTTTAAAAGGTTTGTGTCCCGCTAAAAATGGGTAAGGCTGAGGTGACTTGGTCATGCCCGCCTGAGCGTTGTCAACGAAGAGATCGCGGGTTGCGTTTAGATGAGCATTCGAAGTTTAAGGTCTATCCGTATTGAAAGGGGTGTTGAACATAGGGTGAACAACCTCGAGGGGGCTCCAGTTTAGCCTAACATGAATAGATGCGTCACGCGAGAGGCTGCTATTACTAGGCAGATGCAAAATTCTTGAACGACTGTTACGAGAGAGAATCTGTAAGTTTGTCTGTGAACAGAAATTCTTCAGAGCTCCTCAACATGACTGCCTAAAGGGGAGATCTTGTCTTACCAGTTTACTAACATTTTTGACACTGTCATGGAGAAACTGGGTAAAGGAGAAGTGTTCGAGGTGTGCTCTCTGGACTTTCAGAAAGCCTTCGAAGCTGGCAACCACAAGCTTCTATGCTGGAAACACCGAGAAGCTGGAATCAATGCTAGAATCTTCAGATGGATGCAGGCGTTTCTAGTTGGAAGATCGTGTAGAGTGAGGGTAAGGGGGGTACTGTGTGGAGTTACTCAGGGGTCAATCCTCGCTCCCTGCCTTTCCTGATGCACATAAACGACCTGACGAACGACCTAGTCTGCCCATGTTATCCGTATGTAGACAATATAAAGCTGGTCGGGAGTTCGTCGGACTCGACCGCTCTCTGAGGGGACATTCTGAAAAATTGCGAATGGACATTGAAGTGGGATCTACCGCTGAATATTCTCAAAAGTCATATCCACGCCAAAGCCCTCCAGTTAACCTCCAGGCATTTAAGGGATGCATATGGACAGACAGCTGAACTAACAACTAAGCAGCAAACTAGAGGATTGGGTATCCAAGTCACTAATACGTTTACTCCATCTGTTCAGCGTACGGCATCCGCAACAAAAGCGCGGCGGACGTTACACCGACTGAAATCAGTGATTGCCAACCCTTTTTCAGTTGTGTTTATTCTACCGTACTCGGCTATAGTTCGCCCACACTTGGAATATTGTGTTCAAGCTTGGGCACTATACCTCAAGAAGGACATAGCCGCCCTCGGAAAAGTACAAAAGCTAGCCACACATATGGTATGGGGTATGAAGTGTCTAAGCCACCAAGACCGACCAACTTCGTTGAACGCATCTTCGCTGGAACACAGGCGGGTAAGAAGAGATCTTAATGAAGTGAACAAAATTACCCACCGCACTGGAACGAGTCCCATGACAGGTTTGTTCGAGATGCGACAGGACAGAGACTCAAGGGGTCATAGGTTCACGGTCAGGAAAACAAGATCACGATTTGCTGTCCGATGTAACTTTTTCACTAACCGGGTAGTCAACTCGTGGAACAAGTTGCCCTCAAAGATCGTTGAGGCCGCGAGCGTAGATACATTCAAAGGGCAGCTAGACTTATGTCGGAACAACCTTTTTTCCACTTTGCACTGGTCGAAGTATGATTGATTTCTGCTATTTAGAGCAGTTAGGTTATGATACTCCCTTCCTTCTCTCCCAACCTGTAGACCACCACTGAACACACCAACAGAAATCACAGTCTGGTCAATCTCCGGATTACACCAGTCGAGGATCAAGACGTCAGCAGGCGCAGGCCTTCACCAAGTCCTGGATTTGAAATTTGAAGTGCGTAAGCGATTTTTATCAAGGACGCCGAGGAATGACGCTAATATAATATCGAACTAGGCTGACGAGATAGCCGGAGTTCTTTGATTTGGTAGATGGAAGGAGTTAGCAACGATTGATCAATAGACGTGCGCCGTGTAAGATGTAGATCATTTTTCGTGAACTTGTGCGTCCGATATTCCATGAAATAGGTGCCGACAGTTGATAAGTTTCAGTGTTTATGATCATCCTCACATGTAACTGGGAACCACTGAAATTTGGAGGCGCCGTGTGTGAGTAGTTAGAGCTGCAACTGATGACTTTCAAACATAAGGCGGGCGCAAGTCGGCGTGATCTGCTTGCCGTATATACTGCTCATTTTAATCGAGCGTAAGCTGCTTTGCCATTATGGTAACAAAGAAATCAACAAATTTGTGCAGTTACATGACCCTGCAGGAGATCGAAGTCCATGTGTTTTCCAAAAAGCAAAGTGGTTAAACGAGAAGTGAAGCATTCTACCACATGAAGTTTTTCGCGGTGACCCGCTCGACTGTCAGTCTACGTGCACTCTACAGTCACAACGCCTCAACCTATGATTGGACACACTGACGCCTATGCTCGACGGTCAGCTTACGTGTACCGCATAGTCTCAACGCCACGACGTGAAAATGATGCTGTAATGTCGAGATGCGTTTATTATATGCACATGTTATTGTCTAGAATATTTTCGAGGCCTCCTTGCTTTCGGTTTCGTTTCAGTAGAAGTCCCCTTCTTTCTGTGTATGCTGGTCCGAAGTTAAACGGTATGTAACACGGTAGGTGAAGATCACTTACCGTTGCCAGTGACGTCCGTGTAGTCATTTGCCAACACCTTCACTCGGACCAGCTTGCGTGAGGGAACAACGCGAAACTCATCTTCAGAGGTATCCTTAATGATTAGTAGCGCTGCGCACGATCTCTGTTTGTGTTTCAACGTCGGAGGTGGCACAGTGTTTGAGGTCGATGCAATTGAACCAGCGTAGTTAACGAAATCAACGTACATGGCGGTGGAAGGTGTAACCGCCCTGTGCAGAACGGGCAGTGCGATATATCAGTATTATTCATGCAGTTCATACGAAAAAATAGCCGGACCTTAACGCACCGTATTGGTAAGCATAGTTGCCCCAATGGTGTTATAGCACAGGGGAGCGGCCTACAGCAAATGCGGTCACAGTTAACAACAAAGTACTGTGTGGATAAAAGTGATTTTTGAATGCGGACAACATATGAATACACGGTGACCACAATGACTTACAGAAATTGCACCCGCACGTGCCGTCACTGATGTTCACCGTATACTGTGTGCCCTCATGACTAATTCGAGCCTATCGATTGAGGTTACATAAAGTAGGATTACCTTGAACTCGTCCGGCCGTTTGAAGTGCAGCGGAGGAGCACGCCCATTGAGGTGCTGCAACACCAACTGACTGGCGAACAATGTCAGCCGAGAGAGTATATTTTTAACGTACACATCTACGCTGACTACCTCACGACGGTCGCAACCGCAGGTGCAATGCATCTGGAACTCTCACATTTGCCACTCGTTGTGGGACCAAATTTCGCTGGTGGCTGTAGCTGAGTGACATCTGGGATGAGTATGCATATTTGGTCGCCATTTGCACTCTCAAGACGGTTGTGTGTTCGATTTCCGAAGTGATCAGTGTCCGACTGTGCATGAGTGGCTCACTTTGACTTTATACATAGCCAACTGCACAACAGGTAGTTCATGAAGCTCGGGTCTGTTCGCCTGATAATTGCAACTTCCCGGTTGAACCTTCAAACTGACTAGACAAAGGTGCTCAATCACTCCTCAGAGTTATTGCAAGTAGACATGAGATGAAACGAATATAGGCTTCTGAAAGAATTTGTCTAAATGGTGGTTACAACCACATTTGCCACAGACAAACACAAGTGTTTCCAAAACATGAGAAAATTTAACTCTTGATCATGATACAAGAGGAGTCTCTGTTGTAACTCTGGTAAGTCAGTACCAGCAATTAATTAATCGTGTAGCTGATCCTCTAACTGGGTGCCATATTCACACTTAACTGCTTGTGTTTGCAGTTGTAGGACGACGTCACGTACCGATTGAGATTCCGACCAAATTAGCACATTGAACCTGGGTCTTTCAAACGCTACAAATTTGGTCGGTTTGAAATATTGGAGAATTATTTTCTTCAGGGCAGGATAAAAGCCATGGATTAGTGGCTCCGTAAAAGTCAAGTTTTTGACAAAGGCATGAGTTTCTTTGTTAATGAAATGTGAAGAAGGAAGCAACTTCTCGTTCAAATCAGATTTTGTGAGGCACCAAATGTCGAATATCCTTGCCATATTCACACTTAACTGCTTGTGTTTGCAGTTGTAGGACGACGTCACGTACCGATTGAGATTCCGACCAAATTAGCACATTGAACCTGGGTCTTTCAAACGCTACAAATTTGGTCGGTTTGAAATGTTGGAGAATTATTTTCTTCAGGGCAGGATAAAAGC
>QNGE01005061.1:0-43376 GCA_008508345.1 Paragonimus westermani | reverse complement strand
CAACACCAAGCCCACTGGATTCACGAAGCGCACCCTCCAGAATGTCGTCCATAACAAAATTGAACAGGAAGGGGGAAATCGGACACCCCTGACGAACACCACTAGAAGTGATGAACGCTCCAGACAGTTGTCCATAAGCTCTCACTCAGCTTGCAGAGTGAGCGTACAGCGATCTCAATAGATTCACGTATGTCTATGGTACTCCCTTGCGAAAGAGACAGCTCCAGAGAACGTTACGAGCAACTGAATCGAATGCAGCCCTCAGGTCCAAAAAGATCGCGACCGTCGGCTGCCTGTATGAATGCCGATGTTCCAAGATCCGTCGTAAGGTAAAAATGTGATCAACACACCCCCGACCGGATCTAAATCCTGCTTGTTCTTCACGTATCTGACTTTCTCTGGATTTAGTGAGCCGACGTAAAATGAGGCCAGTGAGTAACTTAGACGGAACAGACACCGAACTGATGCCTCTGTGGTTGTCACATAGACTTCGGGACCCCTTTTTGAAAACGGGAATGACTGTTGATAGACACAAATCATGAGGTACCTCTTCAGTCTCCCAGATCGTCTGGAGAAGTTTTATCAGTTCTGATGGCAACCTCATTCCACCATCCTTGAAAAGAGAAGGAGAGAGGTGGTCTGGTCCAAGAGCCTTATTACGCTTCATTAACTTGAGCTCCAGAAACACTTCTAATTCCGACGGAGGACCGTCTGGAATGCAACAGCTGACCAGTCGAGTTCCTTCGTCCACATGATCTGGTTGAGGCCAACTAAACTGCTCTTCAAAATGTTCAGTCCACCGGTCAAGTCGGCGCGACTGACTGGTGATAAGTGAACCATCTTTTTTACATATGGTCTCACTTACAGCGACTTGACGGTCAGTACAACCATGGATCAGGGAGAAAAGCCTTCTGCTATTCCCAGCTGAAAAGGCCTCTTCCATCTCTTTCGATTGTTCAACCAAGTAGTAGTAGGGCTGAACGCCCATTTGCAAAGAGTCGGAGAAAGTTCGCCTGAGCCGGGTGACTTCCGATCTTTCAGAGATTCAGGTGGGCTTTCTGTTTCAGGAATTCAACGGAGCAATATGCACAGCAGTTGACTGAAAACGTCATCAACGGTATGGGTGACTAGTAAAACGACTGTACGAAGGGCTGTTAAAAATGCAATGTCAGGCGTCTTGAACGTCTTCAATATATATGGATTGACTTATCGTTAGCTTCGCAGGTTATTTCGCGGACTTGACTTCCTGTCAATTATTGCGGAAATGATCTCGATTTCGGAAGTTTCAGGTGACGTCGGCTCATTTCATCCTGATGTTCAGTTGTGCTCACTAGATCTCCTCGTCTTGTTGCAATTTCTTCCACATTTTCGAACCATTGATCCTGTAAGCTGAAATATACCAGCGCTTGATAAAATATTCTGTAAACCGTCAAACATTTCGAACGGTTCCGTATAATATTCCCACTTCTGGTAACTGAACGAAATGTAGCGCTATGGTCGTGCATTACACGCCGTCTGTGTATCTGGGATGCTTGAACGACGTTCACGAGTGGGTCCCTCGTCTTTCAACGGTCGCATTCTAGTTTGTTCGGGTGTACCATTATCTAGAGTGTCGATCGTTAGTAAGCATTAAAACCACATTACTATATACACTTCAGAAAGTATCATTCGGATATAAACTAAAACTCACTGTCTTGATTAGCTTAGTTTGGTTCAAATATTGAAGGTGATAAAAGCTGCTTTTTATTATCCCGATCTCATCCCCGATTCACATGCATGTGTTGTTAGGTCTGGAATCTTCTGCTGTCGTCATCCGACAAATGCCACTTAGGGTGCACGAAAGTGAAGACGAAATGTTTAATTTGTATATAACTCTGTTCATCAGCAATACACATGTCCGCACATGACTGCTAAGACTCTCATTCAGAGTTGTTTACCCTTCGGATTCGTTCGGATAGGCATTGCTAACGACAGTTTGCTTGTTTACTGCGTGACGGAGATTCATATAATGTAGTGCACAGAATTTTAAACGTATGTCCTAACTATTTTAATAACGAGAGGCTGCAACCCCTTGGGAATTGATGTTGCAAGACTTTTTTTCATATCTGCACATTCCTCCTTCCTCGCAAATCGGCTCTTCCGATAAATTCTGGTAGGACAATTATCCCAGCAGACCTGGACTCAAAAGGGAAACAAACGTTTACCGGCTACTCACCAACGAACTGATTGCCTCACAATTAGTTAATGATAGTCGGAAGGAAACGTCAGCCAACGGGAACATAATTGGCGGGAATAATGTAATACTTAGGGGAAACAATAAGTCACCCAGTTATATCAGCCTTCAGTAATTGTGTCTAGATGATTTCGCATGCTAGTCAGTCCTCACGTAAAAAGTCTTGAATCTTCAGCTATGACACTTTAGCTGTGTCTGATAGGAGATCAATGAAAAACTGGTCAAAATGAATGATGCAGAAAGATGAGGCTGGAGTATACCTAGTGATTTTGACGAGCACGTACCCGACTGGCTTGCTCTTAAAAGAGCGTAACTCGAATCTCATGCTCACTCGGAAACCCAAATGAATGCAAAAATTGCAGTGGGATTTGAGTGGTGTTTACCTGTAAACCAAACGTTGTTACTAACTGTTCACCATTCAAGTCGGGACCGTCTAGTCCTAGCCCAATCTTGAGCGCATAGCCGGAACTGGAGAGATAAGTAATGGGCACCTCGTCAGCACCCAAAGGCGTAGTTACCAATCTTGTGTAGGCGGAACTTTCAAGGCGAGCAGCTACTCACATGATTATCTTAAAGTTTGGTATGCTGAGTTAAGGTTACTAGTAAAACACAAACATATCAACTGCGCACGAACAGTTTCTAAACAGACAGGCATGTTGCCCAGGTAGAGGCGGTCTTAAATTAGAGAACATGTGCAGAAGCTTGCAAACGGCTCAGTAACCGACAAAGCACGATTGTTGCTAGGAGACCGGAAAAAAATCTATTGGGTATTCAGTTACCGCATACTTCTCCAGCTGACAAATTATACATGAGTCGTCCTTTCTAGATATTTTTAAAAGCACAGATAAATTCCAAAACAAATGACCACAGTTAGCAAGACGTTCTAGCCATTTTTAAGTAAGATCATCACACAAACCTTGATGGTCGCACCCATGTACATTAACATATAACTACACTGATTCTGAAAGTCTTTTAAAAGTTACACTTTGTAGCAGTGAAATCTAATAGCAACGGGATGCCATGGTTAGTATTTTTTATCATATTCCTACCAAGCAAACCTTGGTAATTGAATATTATATCTATCACAGTCTGTTGTTCAACAGAGAAACACTGCTTTGGTAAACAGGTCAGATGTTGAAATCATGCCACAGATACCACGCCTCATATGAAAACGAAAAGATGGGAATCAGCCCACAAGTAATCTTTACAGAGATAGAGATACGAACTCAATGTAGGAGTATCCGAGGTTTTCAATGAAATCCGATGCGGCGTCTGAGTTTAGTTACATAGGTATGGGCAATTTGAATAAGGCAGTTTGCAACCGTGATCCGGCACGCAACAGACATATGTCTAGATTAACTTGTTCATGCACTATGCACGGAATAGCCCTGTATATACGGACTAGCTGAAAACCAACTTGAAAGAAATAGTCAGAATATTGTTTTCCATTTTCCCCCATTTCTGTTTGATTGTTCGTTATTATGACGTAATAATAAACTGATGTTGAATGGACGCCGGTGATCGATTCGTTTCTCGTCTGACACTACACGCAATCTACATTCGCTTATCAGCTAGCTGATTATAATGACCAGCCATTGTGAGCTGATGAATCAGGATTTTCATTCAGAAAACTGAGTGGCAGAATCAGCGCAAAAAAGATTCGTACAAAACCGTTCCATCGATATCGTTGCTTTCTTTAAAGTACAAAGTGGTGAAGATTCGTTTTACGTGCATTGTTAAACAAAATAAAAATCGAAGCAAGACTTTAGTGTATGCTATCAAAAGGGGACTTGACTTAAGAATGCCGAGGCTGACAACAGAAACTCGCTACAACGCGAGCGTGCGATGATTGATAGTATACTCGCAAAAAAGAGGTTGACCACGCTTTCAAATACATTAACTTGGGAGTAACTAATGTGGGGTCAATGACAGAATGGTCGACACGTATACCTCACAAAGGCTCCGTTGATGTTTACTTGTCGGTAGCGGCAAGGATATACAGTAGTGATGAAGCATTGAAGGAAGCCACACGTCTGTCTAGTGCTGCTTTCTGACTGAGGCCTGATGAATATCTAACTGGATGGGAAAACTACTACCAATTAAAAATGATTGTCTGAATGTCTGCAAGAAATACGGTTATCAAAAACCTTTTCGTTCGTTACATTTTTACGTCGATCGATTACGGTGCCTTGTTGAATATTCCTCGTTTGTCCGAATCAAATTTAACTTAACTCACAGCAGTCTCACATAGTTCGGCGTTCTGGTAGTTAGCGAAAGTGTTGGTGATTCAGTTGAATGTGGGATGGGAACTGAGTCAAAATTTTGTTACAACCGCACACATTTAGGAGTACATTTGAGACCACAACAGCTAGTGTTACACTGAAAACTCATAATGAAAGACTGTGGCGATCAAAGTCGTGAATTAATTTCTGTCTAGTCAATCGAGTCTCTCTTTTCTCAACCAAAAACATCCACCGCAAATCAGCTAACCTTAAGTGTAATCCTTCCAGAATGACCGGATATTTCAGTTTGCTAATGCCCAGGTCAACCAATAAAACCATATGCAGTTATGTGAGGGGACTTATAGAAGTACATTGTATCTTGATGGACGACCTCAGTGTACACTGCGTGTCTTACCCACGTGCCTATTGCTGTTGAGATACGTTGTCTTGCCAGACGCATCGATGGCTCACACGGGGAGTCCGTGTCAAACTTGTATAATCAGAAAAATGTTTATATTCAACAAACTGCGTTCAAATAATCAACGCTAAAAAGGAAGTACATATAAGTAAAACTACTGCAAATCGAGGGCGAGATGTGCACCACTCGTGAGATAGATTCCTTTAAAATGGCCGAAGCTAACTAACTACGCCCATCTATTTCGTTTGCGACTTAGGATTTTGCTAATCTGATTTAACGGATATGCACATCAGAAAGCGCTTCTTAACGATGTTCTGTTCGCGTGTGAGATACAATCTGGTCGAAAAAATTTGCATGACAACTTATTGAATTACACTACACCAACACTCTCGGACGTAACAACGTTCATTGCAATCCGACTAAAATGATTGTGTGTTTCAAACTGACTCAGCCTATCAGCATTTTGCTATCATCTTAGCATTTCAGCAGTGTCTGTTGTTCTTTCGTTTGATGTATTATCTACCGTTGATCCCAAATTCTCATAGGAGGTCTTCAGGAGAACAATACGAATCCATAATTGATTCCTTACCTGACTGTGGCGCTTTTCAATAAGTGACAGCAAATCAAACAAGACCTTCTGGTACATTCTGGTAATAACATGCACATACTACTGAATACAAAGTCCACTACCATGATTCGATTACATCACTATTAAAAGATAGCACTGAAACCTTGTCCGTGTACAAAGATTTCGGGTTTTACAATGTCTTGTTCAATGATGTGTGGTACGCAGGTTTGAAATCTTTAGTCATAAGATAACGTCGGGAAATGTAAGCGTGTGCACAATCTGACTATCGATGTACCAACAGCATTTAGAACAGTTTGCCAGAGCAGTCCATGAAAAAGAATGCAACAAAAAAGGAAAATTTAGTGAACTAAGCGATGGACAAATGATTATCAACCAATCAAATAGTCCTCCTATGAGTTCATTAGAAATAAAATGTCTTGGTAAAGAATCTGCTTTTGGTCATCCATTATCCAGCCAACTGCACAACACATTATTATCATGATTGTCTTGCATGCAACATCAAGAGCAATTAGTCACACGGTTACATAAAACGGTTGTGTATTGGAGGACACTTGTGTAACCAAATTAACCTACGGTGGTGTTGAGTGAGCACGGTCAACGAGGTCTAGAGGAATATTTCTTCTGAGCGCACAACTAGGGTTTGTACAACCGAATTTTGGTCGCTCACTGTTCACGAGCGTATCACTTATAGAAACCGTTAACTACATACATTAGTATATCCGTTTCAAAATTTTAAACGTTGGCTTACCCGAAGGTACATTCAAGCAGATATTAATTATCACGTGGAATGTACCGTTTCAGATTGGCGAGAGGAGTTAGCATCAAAAGGCGGGCGTTGCAGTGGAGTCATTGTTATGTCCCATTATTGGCAAATATTCTTATGGCAATGTTAAGAAGAGCTACACCTCGTGGAATACTCAGTACAACAATTTCTACAGGAGGTATTGAAAGTTATCATTTGTGTATCTAGATAGCTTACTGGCCGCGACGAACAAAGCAGTTGCTAATCTCAGCTGTACACTTGGGGTCGAAAAGAATGGATGGATATCCTTCCTGGATGTGGTAGTGAGTCGTCGTGCATACCGTTCATTTCGGAAAAGCAATCACGGGAATAGCACTTGGAACGATCAGTATGCCCAAGTTTTCAGGAAGTTACCTCGCAGGCAGTTTTTTAGTTTGCACCAGTAACAGGACTGGAGCGGAAACGAGATTTATGTGGCGGATTTTCGCAGTGAACGCCTTTCCAATGAATATTGTTGATGGACATACGGAACTGACGAAATGGAATTTTAGGCTGCCATCTGCAGATAAGAAGTTGGTTTACATCACATTAGACTATAAAAGCGAAACATTGGCTGAAGTGGTGACTCGTAGAATGAGTAAGGCAACCGAAACTATCCACAATACAGCACAGCTATGAATGTTGTTCAGGTCCAAACTGGTAGTCCATGTACGGCTGGAAATTACTTCATTTAAATATATGGTCTCCGTTAGTGTTTACTTTTTCACAGGCTCTTTCAGAGTAGGTTATTTTGATCGCACAACCAAACACCTTCAGAGGATACGTGAACACCACCCGTATGGTTGACTAGTTAAAGCTATTTCCAGTGCGATTCGGGCGCATTTCGTTGACTCATGACACCAATTCTCGCTGGAAGTGGCTTTCCAGCCCATTCACCGCTTGTCGAATAGTCATTCCAGAAGATTCAAATTGTGTATTCTGGCCACCGTTTAACCAATCGGAATTCCAGCTCCAAAACTAGAGTTTTGTGGTTAGTATGGGTAGCTCTCAACCGTGGCCAAACAGTGCAACTCTCGCGGGAACGGCAATGTGTAGCTACTTTTGTCTAGTATCATTATTTGGTGTATCCTACCGTCAGATCATGAAAGTGCTCATTCTGTGTTGCATCTGTTGACGTCTATCTGCTACCAAACGTGACAACAACAGAAAGCCTCAGAATTAGTTTAGGCATGTGAATAGTACTGAGGTAATTTTTATCTGTACGGATAGTGGATTGCGATTCAAGATTTACTTTTGTGATGTGAGAAGTGCTTTTCGCTAACAGCGTAATTAACTAACCTTCCCACAATTACTTAAAGGACAGTGATGATATGAATATATGAATAATTTTGATACACCGCAGCTATACAGTATTGAACTATTTATGCAGGTTCGCTCAGCAGGTAGTTTGAGACAGTCCAATAGGAGATAAATTATGACGTTGTACGCAAGCTTCAGATATACGGTATTACTTTAAGTTATTTGGAACTCATAGTCATTTTATGGAACTGTTGCTTTGTGGATTCACTTAGAAAACTGTGTTAAACAGATTGTCTGATAAGATTATCAGCTATTCAGATGGGATACAGGAATGCTGACTATCTTGTCTACTTGCATTGTACATTATTACATTATTAAAATTTTCCGCATAAACGTCCCCATTTTTCGCAGAATATTTTTTGCACACCGGTGGTTGCGATTATTGTAAGTACATTAAGACACCAAAGGGCAGATCTTAACGCCAGGAAGATGAAGGGTCGAAAAAGACTCTTGGAACCATGTGTATATACTATATGAGACATACTGTTTGGGCAAACAACAATACACCGATATTCTGCGGGTGCGCACGCACGCCAGCGGTCGTGTTTCGGCGCTGGCGGCTGCGTGTAACAGCCTGGCCGCCCGGCAGGAGGCCATGTGGCTGTTCAAGAAGGTCAGGCTTGGACAAGGTCGTGTCCATCTCTGTTCACCGCTACCCTGCAAAGATTGCTATGTATGGTAGTACCATGGCTAGATCGAATTGTTGATAAGATAATTGATTAAAGATTTCCCAGTGATGGTTCACGACCAATTCCTCACTACCCACGTCACCCAGCGGATGGAGTTTGTTGAGCTTGCAAAAGTGACGCGCTAGTTTGGATTTGTGTCCATGGTCTTCGTGGAAGCGAAAGACAATCCAGACAGTTGGACAGTGGATGAAATGCAGCAGGCAATGAAGCAACTGGTGACGGACCTAGATATACTGAGAACAGTATCATGGAAGAAAGATAAAAACGAAGCTGCTTCAGCTGTGACTTCCAGAGAAGGTAATCTAGAAGTAAAGTGTGTCATGATTGTTATTTTTTTGGGTAGATCACAGAGTAATGGAAGAAATTGAGATGGTGCCATCCACACAAACGTCGAAGTTGGCTGGAGGTATAGAGAGGCTTGGTCGTTGGTTAAACATGGAGAGATGCGAAAAGTAGAACCAACGGATACGATTATCAGGAAAGGTGGGGGGTCAAAACCTACCAATTGGTAGCGTGAAACGAGGCGGAGTGCGTATTTTCAACCGTATCGTGAATTACCATCTCATTGTTTCCCCAAAATCCGGGCGAGTGATCTTTGGAGCCGATATTTTCGTTATAACACATTCCGTGATTGACATGGCGCTCAGTGAACAACAACAGAATAGGGTGAGCCAACTGCACACGGCTGAAACCCCCATTTGCACAACTTTCTTGCTGCATTCAACAGTCGAGAAATATGTCAAGTTATTCACAAACGATCAGGATCCCTACGACTTATTCAACCGGATTGCACATGGTTTAACAAAACTGGAAACATTCCGGTCCCACGAACGCCGTAGGACACCTGTCCATCTTGAAGAGGGAGTGAATAGGCAGTTGCAGGCCTTGCTGGATGTCATTGAAGAAGTCAAAAGCCCATACTACTTGTTTGTTTTCTTGATGAAGAAGTCCAACGAGAAGTACTTATTTCCTGTGGATTTTAGACGGTTGAATGAGGTAACACAGAACACAATCGTCCCAATACTGTCCATCGCTGGTATTTTTGGTAATTTTCAACAGGCTAAGTTGTTCACGGTGTTAAACATATGCCCGGAATATTTGTACGTAGCAGTCAAGCACACAGACCGTGAGAGAACCACAGTACCAATTCAAGAGCACGCCGTTCGTCTCATCCGGGCACCGTTCACATTTCAACACCTGACATTTCAGTTGCTAAAAACACTGGATAATGTGGTGGTATATGGAGTTGATATTGTGACGTACACTAGTTCAGAATCGAAACACACCGTCCATCTAGATGCTGTCTTAGAACTAATTAGAAACTCGGGACTCATGCACAACGCCGACAAGTTACAACTCGGATGGTCACTGGTGGTGTTTCTGGGATGCCGTCAAGGTGAAATCATGCCCTTGCTTGAGAACATAATGACAGTTAGAGAGGTCGTGGCTCGAATTGTTAGTTGGCGATAAAAAATCTTCCTGGCCGAGCAGGGTACTACAGTTGGTCAATGGAGGTTCGGACAACGACTGAGAATTTAATTGATGAAGTGCATAAAACATATTGTTGACGTGCCCCTGTTGGACTTTCATGATTGTTACCTTCAGACGCTGGATGTTGCGATTTAAGCCCGCTCATGATGAATAGTTGAGTTATCACTCGGTCTACGTCTAGATGGTGCCGATCAGTGAAGTCCGTCTCCGATTGCCCATTGTCATTGAAAACGTCTGCTTCCTGAAATTTATCCCCAGAACGACAATCTACCACAATTTCCGTTTTTGCTTCCACTCGTCAGCCAGAAACATCCCTAGTGATCGTCGTGGTATCGACCGTTCGTTTTACGCATAAAATATCATTCAGTTGTTCACCAGTTCTACGGAGGTCTATGTTGACTGAGATAATTTGTGTGTAATTGATTTATATGGATACACACAGTCAAACTTGAACCAGCAATCTGCGGTAATTGTTTAGTGTCTTTCAGAAGAGGATATCAAAATGTGTTGTAAACGTATTTGTCACTGCTTCACCCAACTCCGCTAACACTAGTCACAGTTTTCTGAAGACTATCAAACTTATGACTGAACAAACATGAATTTCAGAATATGTATCTTTGAGTTGTCTGAACGTCACTCGTTGTTATTGATAATCCACAGTTTTTTCTACTTACTCAGCATTAATAGCGCGCCAGGGTACAGCAATCACGTGCGATCCAGATCGCGGTGAGGTGATGGTTCGAAGTGAGTCGACTGGAGTGGAAAGTCACATGACCAAACCCAAATCTAGTTACGGTCAATTCAACTCTCCCAACTGGCCAGCTAGGTATACACCTGAAACCCGATGCGTGTTTCGATTCGTGGCTGGTCCAGGAGAAAAGGTTCGAATCCAATTTGATTACTTCCAGCTTCTTGGTGAAATGCCCGGGTGAGTGATAAATAGTACTGAATGCCATTGACGCTTCGTCAGACTAAGTAACGTCTCCTACTTTTGGTTGGCTCGTTATAGTTGAAACGTTTGTAGACAAACACTTTGCATGTCTGTTATCACGTACTCTGTACATTTGAGTTCCATCGGAAACCCTTCTGGTTTCTTTTAAACGGGGATTACAAACGTAGTCTTCAATTAAATGAGAGTAACTTTCAATATCGGTCATCTTGGTGATCTCAAACGGGTTCAATGCTCACAATCCATACAGCGGGTGGATAGGGTGGCCATCACAAAGAGTTTACCGCGTAAATGCGGACACATTTACCAAATCGCTGACACTTTGTGTTGGTCTTTCCGCTCGTGGATGCCCACTGCATTCCGGCCAAATATTTCATCCACAAGCTTTTCCCCAGTGAACTTGAAGCTGCTCAAATGCTGATGATGCGTAATTCAGTCGTGATGAGTTAAGCGATTAATTGAAAAGTTTCCACCAAAATTGAGGTGGGAAGAGTCATACACCTCCAGCCAATTGGCCATTAACCTGCATGAGGCTCCTCTGAATGACAGCGCTCATGAAACCAATAAAGTTCAAACTTGTTGTGTTTTCCATGAGCTTTTCAAGAAATCCAGTTCATGAGGTGATCTTACTTCAAGAGTTCTTCCCAGTGGTAAATTTTTGATGATTTCTAGGCCAAACAGCACGGCTCTTGAATGCTACTATTAGAAAAATGGTGGGAAAATTGATTGGAACTTTCTGCACTGTTCTTGTGCTAGTCCACTGATGGCATGCTTTCTTAACCAGTTGGTTTCAACCTATGAGGTCGTTCACTGATAGCTAGTTCTTAAAACACCTCAACGTTTGTGAGTGAATGATAGAGAGTACAGCATATGATAACTCAGCACTGTCGATAGGACAAAGCGAACACTGTTTAGTTATTCTTAACACAAACACAGGCATACCAAGCGACACACTTCAGCGTTAACTCCAAAAGACAGCTACCGTTGTTGTCAATCCGTCAGTGAGCTGCAGTATCTCAAAATCTACGAACGAAAACCGTCATGCCATCTCTCAAAAGTTTTTCACTGGTGGGATTGCGATTCGGAATGGAAATGGTGTCAGGTAGAATCTTCGTTCATTCGTTACTAGTTTCATTGATTTCAGACACAACAAAGCAGACTCAAAAACGGTTAACTGTACACTATACAGTGTCTGTCCAGGGTGTAACGATGCCTTTGGACAATTTTCCAATGCCTAACCGTCTTTCCCAGATAATTGAGAACCAGCGTGCGAAGGAGATGATAGTTTTCCTTCACAACATAGTTGCATCGTTCCTCTTGGACATCCTTCAGTGTCTAGATGATTTACACCGTTTCATAAATTTTTGAATGGTCTAATCAACGCTATATTGCTAATTGAAGGACCGTTGGGATATGTTAGGTTGATATAAACTGACAGAATCAACAATTGTCAAAAAATGATGCTGAAAACTGGTTTGGTTGGAACCACCGTGGTCTCCAAAAGGGATGATCATGTTTGCTCAGAAGTCATTAACATGAGCAATTAACAAAGCAGGGCAGAATATGAGGTCTTCGTAAACTCTCAAGAGGCGTGAAGATCCGCCGATGTGTTATGAGTGGTTCTACAGCCCTGTGAATCACATGCAACATTATGCCGCCGCTTCGATGGAGACAGCAAAGGTGCACCCTAAGATTACTAGAAAAGTACCGTGTCAACTGATGTCCAACGAGGATGGCTATTGCCCACTGTATGTGAGTGTAACATAGATTGGGGGTCAAGTACAACCTACTGCTGACATATACAAGTGGTATTGAAGAAAGCAAAACAGAAAGTGAAAAGCCACAAGGGGATCTGGGTGCACTTCTCAAGTGGGGCACAGGAGAAACTCCTGTTCAAGTAGCTTATCTCAGCCACTCCCGCTCCAGAGAAAGACATCCGTGATAACTAAAATCTGAGCGTCGTTACCAGTGAACAGTATCTTGGAACCAAGCGTTAAGATGACGAACTAGACAATAACGTTACGGATGATGAGGTTGGAAGTCGAGTAACATTAGATTTTGAAGAGGTTCACTTCGAAAGTCTTTCGTTAGTATTCAGGCTTGTTGGTACTTCACGTTAAGTTGGAAGTTCTAAATTTTATCCAATAGGTTTCGGTGGCTTCACTCTTGAATTCCCAGAGAAGAACGACAAAACAGGTCAGAACATCCCCTTCTCCATACTTTGGTAAGCACACATTGCCCTTTACTATAGACAATCATCGCAAATTCGATGACTACCTACTTGAAATCACCATAACAGAAGCACTGGTCAACTGAGATAAATCCAACACACATCTTCGTTCACAGCAGTCAAAGTCAAAAATTCATAGGACAATTTGTTTTCCCGGCGCTATCAGCAATAAGATTCAAAATCTGGCTTGTAACCAAGTCAAACCTTTTCAAGGTTTCCCTACTGTGATAGTTCTGGTAGAATGGAACGGTTGTCAGATGGTCTATGTTTTGCTAATCACCGGCTAATGCTTGTTCCCTATGTTTGCTAAACTGTGATTTGGTTTTCATCTCAGTACTGAGTTATCCTACAGGTTTCCATTTTTTGCATTGAACGCTTTCAAATTTTCCAATACAAATTCACCAGAAATGATTAAATTTATTTCATTTTTCACCTTAAATGGTCAATGCATAAGTGAACATATATAAGAGTACATTCACATTCACGCGTTCTACAACAATCCTCTGAGTTATTGGTTAATGATTACACGACTAATCTTGTTTGTGGACATTGCTCACCGATTGGTACACTAAGGTATCTCCTCGCTAGTGCATCCTTTTCTCATCCATCTTGATTCTACTTGCCTCCCATGTTCTGTCGGTTACCGTGTACGTTGGCCGGAGGTGGCCTCTGATTTCGACAACAATGGGCAGTTAAAAAGGACGCATGCAATTTTCTAAAGCTAAAAATCAGGGATTGATAGTTGTTTGAGTTATTACCTGCTTGAATGCAACTGGACGTAAATGTCTGTAGCAGAATACGAAAAGTCGGTAGGTTTGAGTAATTAATGCAACCAGAGCTGTACCCTTGACTTTCCCGTATAATAATATGAAGATATGTTACAGACTGCCATCTAGTCTGGTTAGACTAATATTATCATCAACTTCAAACGGTCAGGAACTCCGGTGAATTTTGCTGGCTTGGATATGACCAAACCATCCGATTATTGACGGTTGTAGGAGTCACTGTTGAGAAAATGCATACGGACACGCGGTTAGACCATGAACATTAGGTACAAATTTGTAAGTGAATACTTTGATATACGTGTGCATCCACATCATGGTGTGTGTACCGTAAAATTAAGCGGTATATGATGTGTACGGCTCTGTAACGGGAATGTGCATTTTTTGATGTTCTAAAGTTTTGAATCTGCTGATCCCTTTTCACCTTTTCCACTAGGATATTTGTTGACGGATGTTTTTGATAAGTAGTAGCGAAGTTGGTTGATAAGAATTCGGTAGAAGCCACTGCAAATCTCTCGCACATTTGTGATACACTGAGGCGATTTTACTTTATTTAATGTCTTATTAGAAGTTATTAATGAGGCTTCCTTTGCACACTGGTCAAAACCTGAAGGTGTCGGTTCTACCGGAAAATCAAAGAGCACCACTGAACATAACGAAGTCAAAATCGTGAGCACAAACTCTGCTCGAGACCATCGCTAATTAACTGCGACTAAACTCATGACGAAACATTTGGTACACAACTGACTTTGTACGCACCATACCTATCAACGATTTATTCGTCAACCGTTGCAAGTAAAATCAGCTCAGAGTATTCATCTACAAACTGGTGCAAAGGATGTAGGCGTCGGTCTGCATGTGAGCAGATTTTGATAAAAAATACGGTGACCGGATTGCAAGTTGCGGCCTCACAGTCGACCAATGCAACCAATTTCTACTGAATACTCCCTAACACCGGATACGGAAAGTTTGGCCGCCAGGTCTATAACGAAGTCGTCGGGGTACAGAACGTAAAATCAAATAACTGCTTTGTATATTAAACTAGTGAAACGCAATCGATTACTTAAGCAACATCGATATTTCACAAATTTAAATAAATTAGCAACAGGGTTTCACAGCATTAACACTCGTTCTACATATCACTAAACTCGTATTAGTAAACTCGGTATACTTTCTTCCTAAACAGACTATCCGTCTTTAGTACAACACCAACAATACACTAAGAGAGGATAGATGCCTACGGAACCCAGCTCAAGCGTTTAGGACCGATGGCTGTAGAGTACTTAGATTGGTCAAGTTTCAAAATCCAGCTTACTGCTCTACAAGACGTGGGTTCATACACAACTGATGCAGGACTGCCAAAAAGAACGTCCGGTTATGCAACGTAATAAACATCTTTGAGTTATGTAATTGGTGACATTATCAAACTACAACCCACTGTTCAAACGTCACCGTTGCCTTAAGAACATAACATGGTCGTCGTCATAATCATTTTGAACTATGAGCTGTACAGTGGCTTGTTCATCCTAACAGTGGTTCTGAGTGAAGCTGATTAAAGAGCCAAAGAGAACAAAGCTAACGGAAAAAAACCTTATGCATACGGGTTGTTCATTGATTTAGACAAACTGTCATGTTTGAAAAAATATCCATTTTGTGGTGTAGATAATTGTGATCCCTCCAACAGGTGTGAAAGCTATAATCAATGGGATTCGGCGTGCTTAACAAGGCTTTCACAGACAGTGGTCACATCAATGTTTGGACGCCTTATGGTTACTCCTGACCATCAGCAGCCAAGCTGAACAACGCGCGGTGCACCAGATGTACCGTTAGCATGTGGAGTACATCGTCCAACCAGCAAATACTGCATTTTGACCATATCCGTTATCGGTCGCATACTTCCCGGCAAACTGTAATGGCCTACCAGGTTGTTCTAGCAGTCAGCCCACCAGGGAGAAAAGCAACAGCTGAATCCAGCAAGACTTCGTGCACTTCTCGCACGAGTAATTCAGGTGTTCGGACCGTAAAACAAAACTGATCAGGAAGTGCATCTTAAACTTTGCCTTTTATTTAAAAATGGATTATTTTCAACGCCACAATTACATTGCGTTCCCGCTATCCTCGTGGATACGCCGTAATCAGCGTTTCTCAATCATGAGATGGCCTTAACAAGACGGGCGAAAAGATCAACACTACCGAGCTGCCTGTTAGCATTGATAAATACAGGGTTATTTGTGGTGGGAAAACTTTGCAATCTGCGTTCGTTTTGTTGGAATGCAAAATCCGGTCTAGTTTCGCCCACTCAAATCGTGATCTACTGTTGTTGAGTCAAATGATCGACAGTGCACTGACGTATGAAACCGGCGTTTATGTAGTAATGGCTTTAAGGGTCACTGCTTTCGCTTATAAAATGTTACCAACACACTGCAACTAACAAAAAGAAATACTTCACAATCACAGATTTTCTAGTACATGACAGTATCCGAAAAACTTCAGAGGTATAATCGATACAATACGGTGAAAATATTGTCGAAAAATTGATATCATCGCACGTTCTCCTTGTCAAGTGGCGTCACCGTAACTGCAAATGAACTGGCACACAACACGGGAGACAGAACATTTTGACAAACTACTTTTGCAATTGAAGAGAACCTGTCCTTTTTTTGTCTGAACTAAGCTCAACTGCGCGGTCGCGTACGTTCGAGCCAGAGCAAACTTTAATTTGTGTTTTCTGTCGTCGGCTAGATGATCACCCTTGAATAACAAGAATAGGAAAACTTCCCTCTTTTGAGCCTTCAGTATAGGCTCAGTGTTGTTCTCCACCGTGTTGTGTGCTCAATGGATTTATTGGGGTATCTATTTGTTAGTGAAGTTTGCCTCAACAACTCGTGTTGTGTCTTCAGAGTATCCGGGGGTACAAATGTGCTTGACCTTATGAAACAGTTACAACTAAACCCTGTTTGTATGCAGTAGGAGCAAAACTGGAAACTGCAGATATTGACCTCCCCAAGTAGCTTTGCGGTGAACTGAGCATTGTTAAGTACCATCCGCACGTCTAGTAATGAGTACATCCACAAAGAGTGAACTATTGTTCGACTCAACCTTAGGAGGGAGGCCACCCGATGTGGTTGAAACGTAGAGTATTACAGCTTGCTCGTAATGTTGTGTTTTAATCAAATTATGATTAGTTTCCTTTCTACGGTCTGGTCGTGGTTTTGTAACATGAGGACCGATTCTACTCCTGATCCTCAACATATGTAATCTTTGTTCACAAGCGACGGCAAGTTGATAGAACCATGGCGTTAAACAGCACAAATTTAATGGATGATGTGTTTGACTTGTCAGACTGTGCTCTCAATTTTCGTAAATTCTGAATAATATAACTCATCAGCCCGGAACTGCATAAATGTTCCGGCAATGATGGATGTTTTAATGGCGGATTATAATGACGGTAGAGGAATCAGGATGAACTCTAGCGGTAAGCCTATTTTGAAATGAAAGTGGGCTGATCAGTAGTCATTCACAATTAGTTTTATCTAGTATGCGTCCAGTGTGATTTACTGAGCCATTTTCAAAATGGTTGTAGAGTTGGTTTGCAGAATGCATGGGTTTTTATTTTTATTGACGCGTTCTGATTCGAAAGAACAATGTCCCGCAAAAATCATCAGTCTAAGATGATTATCTTCCGTTTTCCGGTGGGCTTCCAGTTTGAAGAGCATCCTAGTGGAATACATTGTCTATTACAAATTTTTATTCCCAAGCTAATTACGAAGATCCGTGATGAAACTTTTTAGACCGCTCCCATAACTCTTGTTTTTTTTGTTGGAGCCGATAAATAGGATGCGTTAACGCTTCCTGTCACTTTGAAGTTTACCTCGTACCACGGAAAATGTGCATTATTTCCGTTCACGTAAGGTACCAATGAAAAACTATGCTTCGGTGGAATATTTCAAATTCTATCGCAGTTTCTGTTTCTCTTGATGCGCTTTTTGGCTACTAACTTTCGAATTATTTCTTTATCAGAAGACTGCGTCTTAAATGTTCATTTGTTAGACCTGTTTTTGTGCGGCTTGATGGACAAAAACAAGTCTAACAAATGAACATTTAAGACGCAGTTGTTTTTGTGCATCAAGCCTATCTCGTTAATTCAACATTTTCTTTATCATTCAACCTGGCATCAGGATTTAAAAACAACATAGCTGGTCGTCTTTTGTTCAGAACATCAATCGCTCAGTGGTAAGCCAACTGATGAGGTTCACCTCTGACTCCTTTCGACGTCTATAACCTCCAACTTCCGCATACCTTATTGCTAGCTCGTATAATATGTGTTGAAATTGGAGGAAATTGTCGTAGAAAATTGGGTCGGCTTCTTAGTTGAAAAAGCGGTCAACCTTTATTAACGCATATCAAAACTAGCCTACTTGTTTATAGTTGAATAACTTGGCGAAGTTACCTTAAGGGACTTTGGCAAGGTTCTTCAGACATTACCATAATTTTATAACCGGAACTACTAATGGCTCCAAATGTGATCGATTTGGTCGATCTAAATATGTTAGACGTGCGGCGAAATGTAATACATATTCGTTAGATTGAAAATGTCCACAATCAGCAGATTTGGAGCTTTTGCAAAGTCTGTCCACATGACTTTCCTAAATTCTAGCGTGACAATTTCCGTTTCAGGCAGTAACACGATCACCGAAGTAAAACATTCAAGCAGATGACGTGCTAAATGAAGATGTTGCAATTCGAAACACAGCCACCGACGTATTTCTCACAGGACATTCTTCAGTGAGACTCAGTTTCCTTGCCGGTGAACTATTTGTAATGTCAGGAGTGTAACCATTAGACCTGACTAGCACGACAAGCAATTCAACGTACTATTTTTTCTGATATTCTATGTATCAGATCATTTTTAGTTACAGCAACGGCTTCATAAGCGAAAACTACCAATGCTGACACCAATACATGAAAATACACTTGTAAAAGTAGTTGATTAAAGTGTTAAGCTGCGCAATATACAACCCCAGTTGAGAGAAATTTTACTGCAGTAAATGTTTACCATATTCAGTTATCATTCAGATTACAATCCGACTATTTTATTCAGACCACACCGATTAATCATGGGAAAACGAAAACCGCTTATGTGTCATATGTCAGCTTTGTAGTTTCGTCTGGAAGTGTGTCTGGCATTACATGTTACACTGTAATAAAGAAAACTTGGCGTTATGATGTGACTGACAGTGTATAGCATGGAGTAAGCAGCCCATAAGACAATCTATTTCCTCTGCTTCCTCTATTCCCTCAATCGCCGACTAAACACACGGTATTCATGTAGAGTTTACTGTCGTCAGCGTCTTAATGAAATCAACACAGCATTCAGATTTATCTCTACGTTCGTGATCTTAATGGAAACAGTGTTCTCAGTTTCAATTTGATCACACGTCGAGTTGGTTTTTATATTTCGGAGTAAAAATTTATCACACTTCAATCCAGACAGCTAGGTAAATTAATCGGTTAAACTAACTACTCGTTATTGTGGACAACAGTTAAAATATCCTAACCTGTCTGATAAAACAAGCAGTAGCTAGTTTTGATTCCAGTTATTTGGGGACAATTCGTACACACTTCTGTCCGTAAATATCACTGCACTCATCATGAAACGTTGTTGTCAAAATTTACTTTTTCTTCCCATCAGTTGAGCACTAACTCACTCGGGCTGTTAATCAGTATATCAACTTCCCACAGCCCGACTTCAATCCCGTCAGTAAATAGCCTAAACTTCGTTGATATTAAATTTCATCATGCAACTTTGACCTCAATATGTACGAAAACTGGTGCGCCCTTTCTACTAAACTATTCTAATTGTTCGATTCAGCTGCCCCGACGACTTCCTGGATGTGTACATAGACGTGGCGTCATCGTCGTTGGACAGTGATCGTCAGAACGCACTGCTCACCCATTTGGCTTCCGGTGAATCGCTCACGACCACGCCTTTTTCAGCCGCTGTCTACTCATCTGTGTTAGACCGATCAGCCCTACTGGGTCGGTATTGTGGCAGTTATTTGAACAAATCACCGATTGAGTTTATTAGTCTCCATAAGGAAATCGTGATTGACTTTTTTGCGAACTATTACTCCAAGCCTGCTTCCGTATGGTCATCTAACACCCAGAATTCTGTGCTCGGATTCAACGGATCTTATGAATTTATAAGTGATGGTAAGTCACACTGTATATGATGGAAAAGCTATCCTCAGTATCATAACAAACACCCCTGAGTATGTACTGTCAAATACTCATTTCATATTATAGCAGATAAACTCTTCCGCAATGTCATGTAAGATGGACAAGTTAACGTTTTGCAATACTGACTGTCACACGAAATCCCCAGTGTAACCAGTTTTGACCTTAGTTACACCAGGTAGCCGCAAAGCTGATCACTGCTCTTCAACATCCTCATACACACTACAAAGCACTGGTATGTTTTCAGTTTTAGGTAGACCAGACAGTCAAGTATGTTTATCTTCGAGTTGGAAACCACTCCCCACCTTGACAAAGTTCAGAATGCATCCAGTTAATGAAACCGATACTTTTGTTTCGGTTAAAACTGACACGCTGAGTTCTGGGATAGCAAGTTTACCTTTGTTTATCCAACAGCATCACAACCAAAACAAAACGTCTTAAAATCATCTAGGAGGATACTTGCCTAATTTCATTGGTTTGGTCACAGTGGGTTGACCCTCAGATCAAACATATGAAATGTGGTTCACGTCAACCTAGAAGGAACGAATGCAATCTAAAATTAATTGTTCTCGCGGAACTGTAATTGATATCAAAACAATCTTCTCCGGTTAATCGATATTGAGTGAGAGGTGAGATTTTGTCAAATGACAACGCCATGAATGTGATGAGTTTTACTTCCATGATAATGACTATTAATGAATGAGAACAGGAAAAATATTTTTCGTCTGAAGAAAGACAAACCCACTGGAGATGGCCAAAAGAAGTTAAGATTGTTTGCTGTCCGTATGTTTATCGTGGACTCATATCCTCGAGCGAACAGTAGCAAAGAGAGATGAACATCAACTCCATTTGTGTAGGCCAGTGAGATCATGAGCCAATTAGACCCACAAGTAATAACAACATTCTCGTGCTTAAACACTTTAGATGAGAGTCAACTGTTAAAAGCCAAGGCTTTGGCTATATTCGAACTAGTGACAAACACAACATGCCTCAACGCAACAAGCGCATTGCCAGCTGAGCTACAAAGTTACACCAGGAGCTCAGAAATTTCATATTTGTGCTCTAGATTCTAACGTGAACTGTTTGAGAAATCCTTCCGGAGCAGTCGACACATTGTATCGTTTGGTGGATTCCATATGAGATAGTGGGACGGATGGATAACCGAATCCAAATGTGAAATTTTCGAGCTCCCGGTGTGGCCTTATGGCTTAGCAGGTAGAGCGCATGTTGCTCTGAGGAATGCTGTCTCTCGCTGGTTCGAATCCAGTTGAGTTTTACCTGCCACACTACTTATTACTAAGTAGTTCACTGGTTATTGAATGCTTTCCGTGGTTTAATAGCTGCGTGATTATAAAGGCGCTTTTGCGCAGTACGAAAAATTTCGGCATGCTTTAACTTCGCTTCGGTTTCACGTCGTATGAGCATCCCGACAGAAGAATGACATTCGATGGACGCTATCACCATAAATTGCCGACACTGGAATGAGAGCTGGTCCGCATAGTTTCCTGTTATGAGATCAGGTACAGGTTTAGTGACTGCACTCACTCTGTGTCATCGATACCGAATGAGCTGCACTCTCTATAGCTATCGGATAAACCGGGTATTTTTGCTAATCAGCAAACAACAATTTGAACTCGGAATCGATTAGACAACACATCAGTCTACCTTTGTTTTCATTATCAAGTGTTTTGATGAACGGCCTAGTTAACTGTGCACTTTGAAACTGCAGACAGTGGAAACCCTGGCTGTGGGCCGTTAACTATTTGAAACTAAGGTATGGACAGGTGGTATACCCATCAGAAGAACCGTTTGAGGGAAGCCGTTAGCCAGTTTATACACGATCATAATTTGAGTGTTATTACAACGTCCTGCCAATCACAACGAACAAAAAGTTTCATTGCATTCGCTGTGGCCATTCACTGGCTATCAGATTATAGTGTTATAGTTTTGAGTCTAGAGATGAAACTATTGTGACACACTGGAGGAAAGCGGAAATACACTACCAATCCGAAGAATTGGACGAGGAACTACGCAGTCGTCATGATCTGTCCATACATTATTAGCGCTAATTAAGTACGAGCCATAAGGGGTTAAGTCTCCTGTGGCCTTCTTACTCAGTTAATAGAAAACATGCACTATGACACCTTCATTCGAAATCCGTCAAATTAGTAGACTTTTCACGGGTTTCCAACAGATTTTTGTGAAGCCTCATCTTCACTGGAAGCAAGGATGGCACTCGTGATCAGATTGTCGTCCATTTTCGTTTGCAGAAAGGCGTTGAACTCTAGTTGGGCTTCTGTTAGTCACTTGTGGCGCATATTTTTGACATCGCAGATATTCAAGCTATGATCTCGATTTCAGGAGTCAACCGAGAGGACCACTGTGCTACTGGTTTAAAATTAGGCATTAGTGATTAATCATATTCGAACACTGACGCACGCTCACTTCTGATAAATGGTCCGATTTTCTAATCTCCTAAGTAGAAGACATGTCTACCGCTTTTTCCACACAGTCGACAAACCGCGCGATCAGAACTCGTCAGACTGGTTAAGGTCTCCAGGTTCGCCAAACCCGCCGTACAAAAATTCACGTCGCTGGTGAGTAGTCGGGGATTTATTTCACTGTAAGTTGGAAACTACTGGCACCTGATGGCAGATCTCGCATTCATATAAACTTCCTAGTCAAAATTGTCCACAAAATGAGGAGCTCTAACTAGGGAGAAACTCGAGTGACTTGCATTTTTTCTTAAAGTGACTGGCTGAAAAACTTATGTGATTGTGAGAGCTATGGTCAGGCTTTGGTGATCTTCAAATTGAAGTTAACTGAATCTACGACCACTAAGTTGCAATTTTCGATTTTCTCGACACCAGAAGATAGGTAGTGTGAGTGAGTTTATATAGTTACTTCGGCGAGACTAAGCTTTATTTAAGATAAACATGTGAAGTCAAATTTAAGGGATCGGCATCTCCCTGTGCGAATATTGAGAGTGCGGACGTGTGAATCATGAGAGTGGATCAGCGACAACAGTTTATTTCGACCGCATAGTGCTTAACATTGTTCACTTTTGGACATTAAGAGTTAGCAACACTGAACAGTTTTTGATGTTTGTTAGGCGGCTGCGCCAATTTTCCGTCTGTCAGTTCGCCCGTAACCTGGTAACTATCCCACCTGATGTTGAGTGGGGCCTGACCAAAATCCTTCAAGCCTGTGGCCTGGTGACTTGGTATATGGCATAGAAACTATACAACGTTGAAACCGGAATAATGTTTTTTGTGAGAAACTGCTCAGCGTGGAGCTATTCTAAATGAGAGAATTTCGAATTATGTTACAACACAAGCTGTTTTGAACAAGACCGTTAGAACACGAAAACTGGCAGATGCAAGCATTTCGTATTGACTCGTCAGTACCAAATTTACAATAACATGAAACAGGTTTTTTATATCAAGCATTTAGGGGGGCAGGGTGGATAGTCAATTGGTGGTTTAGGAAAGGTCACTAAGTCCAGGGAAGGGTCAAGTTTACGAGCAATTGTTTCTGAACACACAAAGTCGGCTTCATTCGATTGATTGCAACCGCCTCAGCAAACCGTAAGAATCTTGGATTCGAGTGACGTAATAGGATTCTGAATGCACAAATTGGGTCGATAACGTGACCAGTGGTCAGGACGTGTCTCGCGACTGCGGACGCTGGTTGCTTGCGTGTTTCAACCACATTGTCGTTCTTCCGTAATACAGAGTTCTGCACCCAATTAGGCAAATGTTCCTTCACTCTGGAGATCAAGCACCTCTCGGTTCTGCCTATGTAACTTTCATTGCAGTTACATGTAAATTGGTAGACACAATGTGAGGTGGCACCGATAGGCTGATCTCCTTTGATTGAAGGGACAGGCAGTTTCTGGGTCCGGGCTAATACACAGAGTTCCGCTGCGTTAAATGTTCTTTTAATCGAATTCACTAGTCTTTGAGTTGTTTGATGCATGCAATAATCACCTTTAAATGGCAGTTCTATACAAACCCTCTTTTTTCTTACTGTGGCCACCTGTTCAGAAGGTGGTTTCGGTTTACTGTGCCTTTCTATGAACCTTTTTGGATACCCGTTAGATTGTAGTGTAGATGTGATCAAGTCTAATTCTCTCGCAAGACTATCCTGTGTACAGATTCGCCTTGCTCGTGTGAATAGTGTATTCACTAGTGCGCGTTTGTGATGGACCGGTGTGAAACTACTGAAGTTCAGGTATTGACCGGACCACGTGGATTTCCTATAGACGGCTCGTTTGATAGAGCCATCCTCCCGGCGACTAATGAGTATGTCTAGAAACGGCAGACAGTTGTCAGTCTCAAATTCACACGTTACTCTCAGGTTGGGATGACAACCATTGAAGCGCTGCACTAGGTTATCTATTGCCTGCTTAGACCGACTGAATACTAATGTATCATCGACGTAACGTTTGTAATATGACAGACTCGCTATGTCTGTAGCTAACTCCTGCTCAATCCTTAACATGAAAAAGTCTGCCAGGATGGGCCCTAGTGGACTTCCCATGGCTACCCCGTCTATTTGGCGGTAGCACCGATCAAGAAAACGGAAGCTGATGTTTTCGGTACATAACAATAAGGCTTCCCTCAGAATATCACTAGGCAGAGGCAAAGTAATGTGGCTCATTTCGACGAGCTCACAAATATAATCGATTGTCTCGTGTAGCGGGACATTCGTAAATAGTGACTGAACGTCTATGGAACACATCAACTCATTAGCAAGATTGATGTTGTCCAAATCACTGATCAATTCAAAAGAATCCTTAATAGAATGTGTTTGAAACTTTTGTTTCAATGGAGTTAGGATTGCGACTAACCAGCGTGCCAATTTATGATACGGAGAATTTGTCATCGCCAGAATAGGCCTAAGGGGCATTCCAGACCTGTGTGTTTTGGGAAGGCCGTAGAGCTGAGGTGTCGACGACCCACATGGTTTAAGAGCTTTGTATGTCCTGTCATCGATTAAGCGCATGTGTAAGAGGAGTTGAAGATGCCGTGCTATGCGACCTTCTATTTCAGTGACGTTGTCTACGGTGTCTATTTGCTGAAACTTCGTTCGGTCCTCTAGTATTGACAACATCTTCTGTACATATGTGTCCCTGTCCAAAATGACTGCCCCAGAACCTTTGTCTGGCTTAAGTATTACTACATTTTTTGATCTAAGTTCTTTTAGTGATTGCAGGTGTAAGCTGTTTTCACAGGGATCCTGAAATATCGTCGTCGTTTAATCGGGAGTGGTTTGATTCCCGCTAGTTTTGCCTGGACGGTTATACGTCATAGTAGAAATTCATTGCAGCAGTCGACCCTGGGAAAACTCTATACTTCAAATCCCACCTACTTCTGTAGCAATTCATCCAGGCTGAAAATCTGAGGTAAACTGTTACTGTCCAGTCCGAATGAATCACGGTATATTCTCACTTATTTTATTAATCGTGCCCTCATAAATGGCTACCGGTAGGTAGAAGTTTGACCGGAAAGACCTCGTTACAAATATATGTACTCACTGTATTCAAGCCGTCGGAAACCTATCATGAATTATCTAGTAGGTTTGTGTTCTAAACTGTTTCCTCCAATACCAAGAAGTTCTACAGCGTCCAGTCCAGCTATGAAGTCTGTAAGCCAAACTGATGTTCATTTACAAGCCAATCGCAATATTAACGGTTACCGACAATGTAGTGCCTGCTTTAATGGGTGGCTAATTAACCAAGCATTTTGGGGGATTTGTACTGCTAAATAACATATAATTTGGTTTCCGATAGAGGATGTTTGTGTATCACAAAATTACTTACAGCCGAGAGGGATTAATTCAGGGTTGCTGGTAACGGCAACCCAGTCCGTGATTTTTGATTTTTAAGTAAGTCCATAGAGCTGATTATTCGTTGCTGCAGTTGAAGCCATAATTTTATAAGATAGACAATACTTTGCTGTGGTGGATTAATCACTACCTTAACGAAATCTGTTCTGACAAACATTTCGGATATGCGGATTTTCATTGGTTTTACGTTAACAAGGATGTGTCATATTGTTGCGTACCAAAACAGTCGTTATAGGCTGCAAACTGGCTAATATTTATGCGCGTCAGTTTCTAGTTTTTTGTTACATACAGACAGCGAAATTCTTGATTTGTTGTGAACAACGTAACAGAGAGTAAACAAAATTCGTACAACGATAGATTATTAAAGTCTTGTTTCACAAACGCATATGGAACAGTTAGTTATTCACTTACCTAATTGTGTTCAAGCGATTACTTTTTGAAAGCTACCTCCTACATGCGGATACCAGCAAATGTGGTTTTAAAACGACCTTTTTGAATCATCTCAATCCATCTCTGAATTGCAGCTGTGTTAAGTTTTTAGCTATCAGCGGTAGGAACCACTTATTAAACTAACCAACGTGAGACACTTTTTAATAACTTCGAATTAGCACACAGTCTCTCACTTTGAAGTATTCATTCGACGTCTGACTCAAATCTTTTTATAACCCTGAGATCACTCTTTTTGAACTGCTCGACGTACCGTCAAATGTAATAAGGTGTTTCAAACCTCTCCAGTCTCTAATCGCCTTATGATTCGTGGTTCGAAACCATTTACCAAACAGTATTCTGAAAGTGATTATCAACAATGGTTTTTAATGAGCTCTCGAAATCCTTGTGACTGGAAAGTTGAGGGTACTGCTCAGATTACCTTTTGGAGGTTGCAAAATCACTACAGATGTTGAGTGTGTGCGGTTCGCTATGGTGGTCTGTCAAATCCTACCACAAACGAATAGCCAGGTTTAGGAATTTAGGACGAGCCTTGAATGAAAACAATGACATTTCTTTTTTCCTCAACTTGTGATCGGCCACTTGGGTGGACCGAACATATCTTCAGAGTGACGGTTGGTTGATCTAATTGCGTACACGTTCACCGTGTCAAGGAAATCACAATATCTGTGATCTGGCCAGCACTATGCAATCTGGAGTTATCAGAAAAACAATGATCGTTTATAGAGAACCAACACTGTCTACCACAACGGTTGTTCTTTATCTTAAACATGTTACGTTTGCTTGATCTTTTCCTTGTTACGCATTACATACTTCACTTAAACAGTTTGGTTGATTAAATATTACACAAGTAAGTTGCTGTAAGCACCGCCTACATGAATTAACCTTGTGTAGCAAGTGGTCAGTTCTATGAATGGCTGGCATCGACCGCAGTTCTGCTTGTTTGTATGTGAGCTGTGACTAGGGAGAAGTAATCCTATCTGAAAACCATTTCAGTCCAGTCTCTCTATGAACATGCTGCAAGGTTAATGCTCCCGAAAAGAACCGTACATCAGCCACTGTCTGGTATTTGTGACGAAATACTCTGAGGATATGTCTGCCGATGAACTTGCTAACAGAGAAAATAAACCTAACGCCATATGTAAGCACCATCCAATATCTAAATTGCGAACTAGGCAACCTGCTTAAAACACATGATGCTGGTCATGTGTTGCCTGTCTATGCAAGTAGAACAGGACAAATGTTGTTCTCCCCTTGAAGTGTTTGAACGATCTGGATTAAAAACAGAAACAAATGACAGCACATTTGCACACGACATTTCGGTCGTGCTTAGTGTGGTCAATAAGGTAGAGTTGTCTACTGTAAACAGAGCCGGAGCTCAAATTCCTCCTGTAGCACAGTTGCATTTCTAACAAGCCCTAACAACAGCTTTGTTCCGGACTGTGATGAAAAGCAGCAATGAAGTATGAGCAAGGTCCAAAACATTCGAGCCGATAAGTCTTTGTTGTCAGACAAAGCGATAAAAAATGAAGGTAACTGAATTGGGACGTGATGGAATGGGTACAGCGAGTTCACAACTATCCCACAATAATTTTTCTGGTTGTCTAAGGTATGCTAAAAATAATTTTCCGAGGTCAGTACATTCGTAGGTGTCATATGAGTTGATATACAGCATGCTAAACATAAACAACCAGTAGTTTTTTTAACTGCTCCTACTATGAATGAGGCGTTGGTTCTATACTGGTAGTCATGAAACAATCTCTCAAATCTGTTTTCTATACAGTTTCGGGATCTGATGAAACGACGTAATCACCCATTGTTTTCAGCAATCCGTTTTTAAGACGAATTAATCGTAAGTACACCCTGTGGATAATGCGGAGGAACGACTTAGGCTAGGTGTCGTGGATTTCCGATGAACGTTGAAACCATGACGTATAAAACCGTGTGGTTTTCCGCTAACTAAAATCTGTGAATGATGAATTCCACAAGGATATAAGAAAGTGAATTGTTTAATCAACACACTGATATAGGCCTAGCCGTTACATACTCCTCTTAACATAAAATGAAGTGTGAAAGTTGCTTGCTCCAAATGCATCCAGTATTTAATTGGTCCACTCTCCTATCCTGCATCATGAGGGTACTTCACGATTCCCCTCAGGACACGTATAATTTGGGAAGACGTACATCATTTGCGCAAATAATTATTGAGTTCTATGGTGGAGCGCCAAAAGATTGTCTGACAATCAAGGCTTTTAATCCGACGGTACCTGAAAGTAATCTTTATGTATAAACCAAAAATCATTCATCAAATTACGGGATGAAACTAATCCGTTTACTTGTATAGTTTACTGAATTGGCGGATACCTGTCATAGTCGGTGATAATGCTGTGCTGCGTATATTCTGCTCGAATTTCATCCCACAGTGAACAAAAATGACCCAGTACGACATGTATTATGTTGCTGCCACTAAAGAGAGTTAACCTGGTAGCATCCATATGTATACTGTGACTAACTACAGTCTGCCGTTTACCTGGGGGATTAAGTTTGCTTACAACGACAAAAATTTCCCCCGTTGTTAAGTGAGTTTTTATTCATACAGTTAGACTTGCCGCCTAAAACAACGAGTGACTTGTTGCTCGGCCTTACAGCACAAATCACCGCTTGCTAGTATAAAACGAGTCTACGGTCAGAGTGGACTTTAGTTCCAATCCAACTAATAGGTAGAAATGTCAACATGCAAAGATGATGTCCACATACCTTCATCGACCTGTACGTCGAGATTCTGACAACTCTAGAACGGGGGTGTTATTATGTGAGATATGTATAGAAAGAGCACCTTGTTCACGGGCTATATTAAGATCTCTGTGATACAGTATTGCCCCTCGACTCAGTGCAATCTGGGAGACTGACCAGACAAACCAATTTGTGGGGTGTGTTTAAAAGTTAGATTCCAATGGGCCAACTAACATTCACTGAGGTAAGGTTCCAGGAATATCGGATTGTCTCGTTTCGTTTGTACTGTCTGCTGAAACTAACGGAATATGACCATCTTCAAAGTGGTAAGGTGAGGAGTATCATTGGAACCGTCTCGGGTACAAGTAACTGGAAATGAAGTCAACATCGAAAAAATGAAGGCTGTTCAAAAACGACGTATATTTCTTGTTTAATAAAAATCCACCTACATAAAAGCTTTCATATCATGTTAACTTCGACGTATATTTCATGGATCACCGAAGTAAAAATTGATTAAGTACGAGATTGAGAGAAGTTCATCCTGCCAGGTCAGTTGTCTTTCAGGGAAACCCATACACGTAATTCTTTTTGTCCGCCTTAAGAGAAAATTCCTCGTGCTCAATCAAACTACCTGAATGAAAACGACCTTTAATGATCAGTCGCTTGGAACGCTTGAGCGAATGTTCCGGATAAAAGTGGCAGGTAAAACGAAACGGGTTGTTTTTACCGTAATGGTCATAATGGTTTTTCTCAATTCACTACTCGCTGAACGATTTCCTGGACGTAAATGTTTCAAGTTAATCTACTGTAACAACTAGTTGCTGCGTGGTACCTTTACGTTCAGTGTTCTGCCTGCCCCCTTATCACAACATATTCATCCATAGGTGTTGCATAAACGCCTGCTATCATATTATATCGGGTTGTGGAGTTACTAGGTCCGGAGGTGTTGGAACAGGAGTGTCATGAATTGCCTTCACCTTTGTGTTTCAGATTTACACGTAGCAACCGGCTATTCAAACGTAGGTGAAATTGAGTTTCATGTTAATTAGTACTGCTACCAATTTACTTCGAAGAAAACCGGCATACTGAAAAAATCCAAAGCTACATATCCGGGTTTCACTTGCATGATTTATACACGCAAATTAAGCCTCCAACCAGTGGGCAATTGCCAATCACAGATAAAAGTCAAGCTGACCACAGGTTCATTGCGGAGTGCATTTCCAACTCGTCCAATAAATTATTATTCAGTGGACTGTAAAGCAGCTGAAGAAAGTAGACAGTATGAGAGTAAATAAATTCAAAGGGAGGGGACCGTGATCCGGTGGAGACATTTTGCGAGTACCACCTTAACGGTAACAAGTGGGTTGTAAGGTTGCTTCTTTGACGTTCGCGACGATGGTGATTCACAGCAGCTAACAAACTGTTAATAACTTCGCTCGCGGTCACCTGGATCGACTAAGGGGGAAATGTATATGAGTCTACAGAGAGTCTACGACAACACCTTACGAGAATATGCAAACATTGCACTGGAATGTCCTGCTTTTGACAACAAATGTGCAATTTGTCTGCCACATTATATCACTTCTAGTTCTTCGTTTCATTTCCTATACGACTGATAAAGCTAGAACAGCAGTATAGAATATGTAAACGAAAATCAACAGTCGGAACATTGCCTCCCTCGTGAATTTGCTGGTTTTGTAATTATTTTTATTCTTGTGCCCAAGGACAGTTAGGTATCTGCAGTTGTTAAGGTTCTGGTCAGTGCCCAGATTTATTGTTTCTTATTCGATCGATTAATTCTCGCCAGTCTTGTTATCTGGTATGTATTGTCGAAATTATTGGATATTTTTAGATTGAGCACAAAGCTGTGGTGTACCTGTGCCTGCTGAAAATTCGAATTAATTCGTGAAACGCGTGACTGGATGTGGCCATAATCATCAGTTGACTTGTTCTGTCCAGCTTTATTCGTAACTAACTCATCTTGTGTAACTAGTATGCAACTCCAATTTATCTGATAAGTCGCAGTGTATGAGTTGCAGTGCATCATTATTTCTGAAATGTTGACATCATTTACGACCAACTTTATGACTTTTAAAATGTCATCTAATTAATCCTGAGAAGCTGAACGGCAACTGGATGATCAAAGAAGGCTATCGCTTTAAATTGGCAGGATCTTCGATAGTTACCGAATGGAAGTGCCCAACGCTAGTGAATGATTTGGCGCGAATTTTTGCATTTTGTGCGCCGCAGTTGCCTTGATCAAATGCACTTTAATCAATAACGCGCACAGAGTAATGCGGAGTCGACTATCCTATGCAACGCGTTGTTTTGAACCTTTCACTTACAAGGATAACGTTCAACTTTTTGAAAATGGAAAACCCTACAAGTATGAACAGTGAAGTGAGATATGCAGTTTTCTACAGTGCTCTTTCGGACACATTGCTTTATCTCACAAGTTACTTAACAAAGTTCACCGACGAGCGATCGCAACTAATTTAAAGGAACACTGCTGCCCAGAATTATGGAACCAGTACGTATGAAATCAATAACCAAGCACACTGCTAATCATAAAAATCTACACATACATGGAAGAACTAAGTGGCTTCGAAAATGGCAACTTTATTTTGCCTACCGAAGATAATGACATCACTTTACATTCCGCTGTATTTGTGAGTCTCACAGTTAACGCTGTCCAAATTGTCGGGTCGGTCACTACACCCGAATGTCACCTTTACCGCTGAAAAACCCCTACTTTTGTCTGTAGCACCGCATACAACATATACATTAGTTTGCGCGGTACCACCTGTACAGACAAAGCAGAAGACAGTACCGTATGTTGGTGGATAAACGCGTCGCAGTCTGGGTTCGTCAAACGACAACAGACAAACCATATCCACTCGATCAAACTTGTGGAACGGCCTGTTTTCATGTTAGCATATCAACCTGGCCTATGAAGTGAACATCACTGTCAGCTGATTGGAACTCTTGCATTCCTTTAGACTTGTTAAACAGCCCCCTTAATTGTAAGCTCACTACTCTTGTTCCAGTTTTGCTGAAGCCCGTCAGCATTGCATATCTATGCCATCACATTAATCTGAACTACTACGATGGAGTTCACGGCACAACCGTATTAACAACCGTATCAGGGATATGTGCTACTAACATCCCTCAGTAGAAGAGGAACTCTAGTGTGGTGCCGATTTTCAAGATGGGGTGGCTTAAACATCTATGACTATACAAAAGTTGAGATAGGTTATAATGATGCTTACTTCATATGAGGTAAAAGTTTTTTCTACTTACTAGTAATCTCAACTACGTATGAGAGAAACCGCTGTCAGTCTTGGTGTGGCCAAAATTCGAAGAAGTTAGTCCGCGGCAGTGACAGCCTTTAACAGGGAGGAGTAACTTCTTCAGTACATTAAGGGTTGTGTAACACTGGTGCAATCGTTTCCACATTAAACAAACCAGTGGGTGGAGATCAGTTAGTGTTCTTTCAAAGTGGAAAAATATTCGCATTGAACTCTGCTGTGAACAAGACTCTATATAAATAAGTGAAACTGTCCACTGTTATGGCAGCTCACTGAGTTGTGTGCAGTTTTACTACGCGGTTAGACTGTAATACAGATGCATGCAATTTTCTCCCTAATTAAATGTCAGTTGGTCTGAGTTGAAAGAACACTTTTGACTTGTTCGGTTTTCTATAAATGAGAAACAATCAAAGCAACTGTAAGCATATGGACCAGTTAAAAACTTTTAAACACCGAAATCCACTCAAACTTAGTTCAGGTAAACGTGACTGCAAATGTTCGACAGAAAATTCAAAGTGCCCAGTCGCTTTCATGAAACTTCAAACAATTACGCACGCAAAGGCAGTCTAATTAGGCGCAATGTAGACTTTATACAATGAGACTCAAATATTTTAAGTTGTATTTTGTCTTTTATTCAAATAAATACTGTAATTACTTTTTAAAAGGTTGATTGTTGTTTACTTGTGTGCTTTGTTTAGAAACTCACTGGTTAAAGTTGTGTTTCACAAAATTTGTAGACAGACCTGATGGATGAAGATTAGTCTGCAAATTCGATCTCGAATATATTCTCCGATCTTCCATGTCGAAATGACGTACTAGTCTTGTTTCCATATATTACCTCTTCAAAGATGGCATCTCATTCAGGATCTTGCAAAGGAAACATACCAGTCCATAAATTCATTCACTAGACGTCACAATAGGTATCTCAAACGAATACCGGGAGAGTTGTCTGGAAGTCAAGCAGTATATGAGATAGTTTACATCTGGTGATCTGTTGAACAGACATTAAGCTCGAATTATCAAGGCCGGTCTTTTGGAATTTATTAAGGTGGTTGCTTTATTTTACACTAGTTACGTTTCTTAATTTTTGTGGTTTGATTTGTTGCAGCTACAGCAAGTAACTTAACTTTGTTAAGAGTCACTAGGTAGATTAAATATAATTTTTGACAGTTTTTAGTGAATATTCCAGTTTTCAACCATCACTTCACACATGGGTTGTGGTCTTGGACGGAGAATGTTCAGATACATACGTTTACTTCTGAACTGTCTTGGCAATTAAGTCAACTGTTACTGCAGCTGTTAGCTACGACATGTTTCTTCGCCGGTTCTGTTCATTTGTTTTTTCATGTAAAGCCAACGGACATAGGTAAACTGGAGTGTGAAATAACCGATTGGTTAGCCTATGCAGACATATAACCGATGTGATCAACTTGTGGTATTCAGAGGCTTCCATAACTAGACTTATACAGGTACATCATCTAAACTGTCACATCGGACTGCCTTGGTTGAGCTGATGGTTTTGTCTGGTCTATTTTTGATACTAAACACAAGATGAACCATAACTTATGGGACAAGTTAAATTCCGTATTTTTTATCTCCGTGATTGTCAGTTCAACCCCGGTGGTTAGAAAGCGCAGCGTTTGTGCTGTTTTAGGGAGCATACATGTGCCCAGCTTCGGCAAGACACTAACCACATCTAAAACTGCAGTAGTTACGTATCACACAGGGTGAATTCTAGTTTTAGGAAATACAAGCAGAATATTTACTAAAACGCAAAAACTTGTTAGATGTTAGCTGGGTTTAAATACTTTGCGCTGTCAGCTACATATAAATGCTTGTTATGTGACATTTGAGCCTGCACAGGACAAGTAGGTGCAACTGAATACATAAGTATACCGGGGCTATTGCTCAACAGACTGTTCGATATGATCGTAGTCAAGTGGTTCACTGTGAGATTATATGCGTATCTTAACAGATGTTATACGCAACGATGTAACATTGTGCTACACCACTTGTAAGATTTAATTAGATTTTGCATTGGATGCTCTAATTGTGTTCGTACTGTGGATAGCTGTTGGGCACTTCTCGTATATTTTAAAGGCACTTAAATGAGTATCAACTTGTTTACTTTGAAAGGTGCATTCTATCCCGGGCGAGCACTATCTCCAATTGAGCTCCGGTTGTCTACATTGAGTCAAACGATCTCACCCTGTCTTTTCCGAATCGAGTCCGCTGGCTTACATGAATCACAAACACCTGAGATCGATCAACTGCCTGGATCTAATGGTATTCTTCTGTCCCCAACCTATCCAGGATATCACCCAGATGGTTTGCTTTGTGTATATCAGCTTGTCGGTTTGGTCAACCAACGAGTCAATGTTGACGTGTTGGATTTGGATCTACCAGGACAACCAGGCTTGTAAGTCCAACTTAGTAGCTTTCAGTTCTACTTACCAAACCCGTTCTATCAAGTTAACACAGCTCAGGAACCGTTACAATCTTTATCATCATGTAGGTTTTACAGCCAGTCCTTTCTCATAATACATCTTACCTCGTAAGCCAAACATGGTTCATCAAGTTCAATCAACGTTGAGCCCTCAACTCCACCCGAAAGTCAGGTTAACATTGCCGTACACTGGACTTATCAGGACGACCCATATGATCCCCATGTGAGTGATCAATAAACCTAAGCAGTACAAACATGTAAACGTGGCTGAGAATTAACGTGTGAAAATCGGGTTGCGCCTATCGTTTGATAAAGGATGCAATGGTCAAGGTAAGACTGTGTTTAACCCCCAATCACGACCAACATATGAGGTGATGGCAAGCCCTCACAATAACAAACATTGCGTCAACTGCCATTTTTTGGGAGGTCTGGGTTGAAAATCACTTCGACTGTGAAGCCTGTTTACTAGCCAGTAGGGCTCACTTTTCGTACACTCCTCTGTCCGCTACGATTTTGTAAGGCTCATGTTCCAAGTGTTAGCTGAATGTCAGAACAAGAATGAAATACACGCTGGCTATTGGAAAAGCGTTGGACGAAAGAACAAGGCTATATAGTGTCAGTAAACGATATGAATAAGCAGTGCGCTTACTTTCGGCCAGTAGCAGTCGGTTGTATTACCCTCAGGTCAGAAGTATGTGTATAACCTACAGACTAACAAGAAACAAGAGATTAACTAGTTCAGGGTGTTTTCAACTAATTCAATTAACTGAGGAAATTGAAGGTAAGTGGGTTCTACGGATTTCACAGGCCATATATATATATATATACGTTATGTTGTTTACATTTTTGCAGGTAAATAAACAGATGGCTGTACGGTCGCCGTGCTATCATTTATCTGGAATGAACGTTTAATAGACAACCCGGAACTATCGACAAGAGATGTTCCAGATAGTAAATACTTGTTCCTGTGAAATGTTTTAAGCCATGCGAAAGCGGCAATTTTAGTGGGGTTTCTTTCTGGTAAGGTCTGTTCAAATAGATTTTTGTTTTCTCTGGAGATGCACAATTTAACGATAAACGAGTTATAAAACAGTAGCAATAAGCTCCCTATAAAATAAATCAATAATAGACGCAAATGAAAGGTTGAACTAGAGTAATTAATAAAGATTACACTTAGAAACAGTGGACCATTTCCTGCACCTAACATGCTGCGGATCAGGAGGGAAGCAACAAACGAAAGTGGAAGGTTGAGATCTGGATGATTCACACACTAGAATTCTTAGGCATCATATTGGCCGCCAAGGATGCCAAATGGGAAACGTTGCTGAGTTATACTTGCTTATGCACCAGAACAATCAAACATTTTGATTAGTCAGTGGATATATCTCAAATTTATTCCACATGCACTTTTACTTCTACCCACTCCCTACGAAAGATGCCCTACGGACTATCTCCTGTTTTATGATGGTCTCAGTATGGAGACAAGTCCTGTTATAAATTCTCGCTTCTGCGGTCAAAACAGACGCATCCGTGTCGTTTCCACCGGGGCAAACCTATTGGTTATGCTTGCCACCACAACATCTGGTGGAGAGCACACCGATCGGTCTGCCACCCACACCATAAATCCACAAGGATCGACAAGGCGTGGATTTCGGCTGCGTTACACTTTCACCGACCTGCTACTGCCGGTAAACACGTTCGAGTATAAAAACTGGCATATACGAGGCACTGGTAAGTACTGTTTTAACCGACCCAAACCAGCAAAATGAATCTAACTCCTGATCGCATGAATGATCAAATTCTAACTTTTTCAATTACAAACGTAATTTTCCTTTCCGGATTAACCAGTGTAAGCAATAGTATATTGGCACAATTTGCCTATCTACGTACAACCGTGTGCTCAGTGGAATCTCCATTACATTTAGTCCTACCCTGTAAATCAGTCTGAAAGAGCTCGATGTGAACTGTCGAAAAATGCTTCTTTCACAGAAGCTGCCTGCGTCGATTTTCGAAACAATTACTACCAGCTCATAATTCACATTTCAGTAGTCCTCGGAGGACTCTCCATGTTTTTCCGTGTAACCTCTGTCTCCAGTAAGCATGCAAGTAATCCTGAATTGTTGGTTGTAGCGAATTCCGTTATGTCTGTGTAACCAAAATCCGCACACCAAGCAAAGTTAGGAAATAGGAGAACGGAATTGTGTCCACCGTATTTACATGATTTCTTAATTTACCATCGCTTCAAATCGACCTTGAAATAGAGATAAATATGGCATCAGTTTTCTAAACCTGTTTCCTGAGAGTCAGTAAGTCAATGTATCTAGGTGATGATGATCAGACAACCGGGGTGGTTGACGGCTGCCTATTAACTGCACATTCGACCTGGTACTTTGAATTGTCAAGCTTTCAACCTGACTTAGTCATTCATCGAAGTAAGCAATTCTTCCTTTGTTATTTATCCTGAAAAACGCTGAAACTAAATTTGATTCCCATCTTTCCTCAAGTCAGACAACATCGGAGACATCCTATTTAGATAGGAAGTCACCTCTGGTATTACTTGGCCGTATTGAACACCACTTGAGCAAAAGCGCATATCGCAAAATTTCCTGTCAAATTCGTATCATTACTTTAAATTAAACCAACTGGAGTATACCAACTTTGAATCTGGTGTTCAGCAGAAGAGATCCGCAAAGCTGATTGACGATTAGACCATCTAAAACCAAGCATACCTGGTAACAGCTTGATTGCCCGTCAAGTTGAAATGTCACGTCGACTACGCATTGAGCAAACCACTTCCAACCAACTTCAGAGTTTGCACAAATTTGTCAAGAAACAATACCACTGACTGAATGTTACTGAGGAGATTAGGATAGTTTGGACGAGTAAAAACAACTACCCATCGTTTTCACTGGAAGAATCGTCCATAAAACCACACTGTAACTTTCCTGGATGTCATTAAATGATCATCGTGTTCTCCTGAATATAGTGGCGAACTTTGATCGATTCTGTGTAGGTGTGTTTAAACTGTTGCTAACTGTATGTGTGATTTCATTCCCAGACATAACATCGAACAGATTAATTTGACTGTATACATGAGTGTAATTGAAATTTGTTTGTGACAGTACAGCAAAACGTTCCGTGGTACAGCAGTCAGCCTAATGCTGTTAACCTCTCTCGTTAAGTTGGTATTACAGAATTGCTGTTTCAACTTATATCAGTAGGCAACAAAAGTTAATAAGTTGAAAACTATTCCAGAGCATCAAGCATCTGGCTTCCAAAAATTGATGGCTGTGAGAAAAATTAGGTTGGTTGAATTCACGAACCTCAGGTGCTTTTTTAAGAAGACCAAATTGTATTTCATAGGACCTTTAGTTAGAGGCTTAATAAACACCAAAGGTTAAATTCGAACATCACAGGCGAGAGTGTAGCTTGCAAGACTGTGAAACTTAATGCGTTATTAAAAGTTCGCACAACTTTATACCACTGCCGAAACTACTTGATACAAAAGGCTAGTGTGCAAAAACGAAAGTAACCCGTTGATACATTTTTTTACCAAGATGGATTAAATAATTAGAGTAAAAATTGTAGAACTAGTACTGCTGTTGTATGTGGTATACGTACACAAAATATTAGTGGTGTCTTGGATGGCAGCTCAAGAATCACCTGCCAAAATTTCACATTCGGACTCTGCTACCCATCCGTCCCACCGTCTTCTATTGAATGCACCCAATGATCCAAGGAGTCGACCGTCCCGGCAGGATTTCTTAAACGGTTCACACTGGAATTTAGAGTCCAAATATGGAGTTCCCCAGCTCCTCTTGTCGCTCCGTAGGTCAGCTTGTAGAGTGCTTGCCAAGTTGATGCATGTTGCGTTTGTCGCTAGTTCGAATCCAGTCGCAGCTCTGAGTTTTCACGTCTGAGTCTCATTTGAAATCACAAATCTGCCACGCTACTCACTAGTAGTACATCTCGGAATGATAATTTACGTAGATTGCTACATCGGATGCTGTGGAAACCTGATGTTTGATTATGTCCAGCACACAACTAATGGGTTACCCACTGATGTCCGTTACCAAATGGATTATCGGCTGCTACAATCTAAGGTACCATGCGCAAGAGATGTGATGCATCCTTACTTCGACCCTAAATTGTACGGATCGCACGAAAATGGATGTCCTTTGGATGGATTCTTGATCATATATTGGATAGTGACGTATTTCTTTTTAGCAAACTCTAACACTCAATCCTTCCACTCAATTTCGGTGGCCCATATCTATGGTGAAAATCACATTAACGAATGACCGAATGTTGTGCGAAGTTTAGTCTGGCTAGATTAACAAACATTGCGGTTGAAATATCTGGTTGAAATCTACGGTCACCTGATCTGTACCAGAATAATGCTGAGCGTACTACTCATCCAACCAGCGTATGAAGCACACATAGTTGAGTTCGATAAATGAATAACAAAATACTATACCATGTGGGAGGTCAAACTCCGATTGATCAATTGAACTCTTTTGAAACGCAAGTAGCTACTTGATGGTGAGTGTGGAACAAGAATTGTAGTTTTCGTAAAATCAGCAATGCCTTCTAAATTTGTTATGTTCCGCTATGTGTAAGTTCTGTTACTCTTTGGTTTTCTTTATACGGTTGACGTCACTGGCGTCTTAGCTAATTTTCCTAACATAGTTCATTAAGATTAAAGGTACACGAATGATCGTTCTGTAGATGTGATAAACCGAATTACGATACTGAAAGCATATGCGATATCATATGTGATATAATCGACGAATCTTTGCTGTTCCACAACCACAAGATCGAATAGTATACTGAGAAATGTATTGGTGCTCGATACTTAAGTTGTTCATTACAGTAGGAACTAAAAATGATAAAACCTAACTACACGAATCTGTTTCACAATGGAGAATATTTCTTGCAATCGTGGCTTGCGATTTCACTTTTGCCAAAAAAGTTTTGGTCACTGTAGTGGCAACAGAGTGCCCATTGATACATAAGTTATTTGCCTACCCAACTCCCAGTGAATGCCAACCTACTGGTTTCGTTCGAAATAGACAGCCAAAAGGCTTGTCTAAATTCAGAGGCTATGATCAAGTCTGGGCTGTGTTCAAATTGAAATAATGTAAAACCCTGATTTCTATTAACGACACGTTAAAATGTGAGCACATTTCGAAGCTCGTTGCAAATTCAGAAAGCGATATTTATGTGTGTGTATTAAACGGTGCACCATTTCCAAAAGAACGCTAACCGATATGAAACTTGGAGTGAATGTCACCAACAAGAAGATACATTTCGAAGTTATTCAGGCCAAAGTAAAAACGACCTAGTGGCTGACCTTAAATTGGTGCTACAAACACTTGATTACACACTTGAGGATGTCAACAAATCTCCGTACTGTATTGATGGTATGATCAACAGCAGTCTGTGCATGTTTGTGAAGTTGTATGATGCTACCAAACGTAAAATCTCTCCACAGCTGTGGCAAAGTACGATTCAGTCTCACTCTCCAAGTACTAACTTAGCATCCTAAGGGATTCTTTCTTTCTGTCATCAACAATTTCAACACTGTTCTAGCCACTTCTGTATATGCTCCCCTAGTCCAATTCTCCAAAGCTTTCACTCCACTTTTTAGATCAGATATCACCATGTTGTAGCTTTTTTCATGCTTGTTTAAATGAATGGTATAATGTGTTCATTTTCGTTAAAAACTATAATGCTGATAGAAATGTTTTGTGAATAAACAGACATCTAGTGTTTAGTGGATCACTGAGTTTGTTCACCCAAGTTTTAATTCAAGGTAATCATGCACGATTTTTAGTGTTTTCGGTGAAAGATATTTTAATTTACGGGTAACATGTTTTCAAGCAGGATAGCAAGAGCGACGACCGAGTGACCGCAAAATTTATAAACTGGGGAGTTTAAACTCACTAAAATAATCATGAATTCCTAGGCCGACCAACCTGAGAATCTGCAACAGAAAGGCTGTTTTGCTCGAAAAATATTGATTTGTCTCCGCAGTGAAGCATACTTGTCTGGAACAGAAACGAAGTTCAGTGTATCACAAATACTAAATGACAACATACGTCTAGCTAACAACTCGAGTGTCAAAACGTCCCCGTACAAATCAGCAAGAGTTTCCCAATTACCAATTCGTGGATTATCATGGCGTAAGAATGTGCGAATTGGGACTAAACCGTTTTCTCTAGCTGTCATTTATTAACTAAAGATGCTCCTTGCTAATACATGGAAACGTTATGATGGCAATTTAAAGAGTTTTCAAAAATGAATTGCATGCTATGTTTTCAGTGAACTGAACACCGGACAATGTTGTTGAACATTTGCAGGGCATTATATAACTTGTGTGATCATTATTAATTGTGTATCAGTAGGTGATAAGTCTCAATGATACCCATCACTCCTTTAACTCATCCGTTGGCCATAACAGATGGGGCGTTAAAATCCTGAATCCATCGGATGATAGAGAGTAAGCTGAGACAGTGCTATGCATACACCTCAAATTTGTAATCCTTTTCAACCACCCTGATAAACGTGATATCCAAGGTGGCGCAAAGCGTAAATTTGACTTCATCTCTTAATCGTTTAAAAGCGAAACTTCTAGAAAATTGACTGGCTTAGACAGATGGAGGATGGAGGTACCAATCACTGTGTTCGAATCACATCTTAGTTCGTCTAGGCGATGCTGGCCATGTATACGCCGCGCTTGCTTCGTGTGGCTGGTTTGGTCAGTGCATCATTCGAGTTCAGTACTATCAGATGGTATATTTTCGCACTGCACAGGAAGTTAACATGAAAAACATTATTAATTACACGTTTTGATTGTTCATCCTTTCAAGATTTAACTCTAACAGTTGGTGCCTCTGGAAACAGACAGTCCTTCTGATAATGTTCATTCAACCGGTAAATTACTGGCGTGCCATGCAAAGTACAGGAGACAAGCTGGAGAACAGTTAAATCCAAACGTGCTATTTGTAAATTGAACCTTAAGGAAAAAAGATAGCAACGTAATAGACCAAGCAAATTGTTTTCGATAATAAACTTCAGTATCGAAAATAGCTACAGTTTTTCATAGTGCAAATTCTGAATTGCCGCAGTTCGTCATTGACCGGATCAGAGTCCAGCCAAGGCTACTAATTTTCACATATCCAGTACGTCTACCAGTCCAGTACTGTCAGTTTGATGGAAGCAACACTCTGAGGGCACGTCGACAGGCCAAACCAACCTACTCAACGTTTTAGGTAGACAGAAGTTTTGTTTAAAATATGACAATTTCAGGAGTCAGTACTGCTCGTTAGACGAACTAATAAATCGCTCCAATCCCGCCCAAGCACAGCATGAAATGATGGATTATTGAAGCACGTGGGTTACAGCGGTGCATAATGACTAATGTGAAAAGCACGGATGAACTGAACGACTGGTCATCACTTAGTGACGAGTTGCGCTCTGGATGATAGTTGGACGCCTTCAGAGATATCCGAGTAGACAGGTATCATTTAATGGTGACCTTTACTCCAGTACATCCACGCGGTTGGGCTTTCGTCTGGGTGCACTGTTTCAGGATGTTCCAAATTTGAGTGTATGTGAATGGCCTACGCAATTTCTAAGGATTAATTCAACACGATGACGTTTAATCAGTCACCTACCAGTCACCTTGAGAGAAAAGAACGCACAGGATTGCAATTCCCATTCTAATGTGACCCCTTGGAAGCGATTGAGAATCAAGTAAACGAGCACCAAATCGCAGAGAAGTATCAGTTGAGTGAAGGCTTACTGTCAGCTAGATTTTCGCTAAAACGCAGAGCACTGATACTGACACGGATATCTTGTGATCAGTCCGGAATCTTCAATCAGAGATAAGGAATTCATTGTTCAATGTTTGCAAAAATAAATAGTAGGCTGATAGCGCACGATAAATTTCCAGATGAATTTCACCGATTCTGCATGATTAGTTACAGGGATCCATTCACAAATACCCATAAACAAATGGATGAGACATTAACGGAAACAAAAATACTGGAGATCACAGTCGCTGTTGCCGTTGTAACAACGATCACCATATACACACATGTTTATGAACAACAAGCATGCCAATGGGCTTTCGAACAGAAACAACATTGGTAAAGTTCAGTGTTCAGCTGAGTGATATTGAGCACAGAACCTGGTTGCGGTTTACGGATCCCATTGGTGTTGCGTCGCTGGAATGTGATATAAAATGAGTAATGCTGCCTGGAAAAATTAGAATTGCCGAGGAAGTAGGTCAAATGTGTGGGACACCAGCGGCGAACTTACAATGAAAAGGCACTCATATTTTAATACCTAGTAACAGTTGTAAATGAGTGAAAATATCTGTATACAGCCGCAGGTTTTGTGTTGCAGGCAGAAAGGATGGGTAGAACTTACTCTCTACGAACAACCACACAGATTTAACAGAATTTTACTTTCGACTTCACATCAAGTAAAGAATGTCACATGCAAGGAACAAACGTAAACAAACTCGGCACCAATCACCGAGAGGTAACCGGAATGTTTGGTAGCAATTGAGAGGATGCTGCCAGTTGAGAAGGATATTCACATGGCCACCGCTTTCAAATCATGAAAGCCGAATGGTCAGCTTG
>QNGE01005060.1:0-49908 GCA_008508345.1 Paragonimus westermani | reverse complement strand
CATGTATTTGCTGATATCCACGTATGTTCTACCGAAGAAACATTATCGAGCTGTCTATAGTCGTCATCAGTTTGATTTGACATCAGGGTGTTAAGTTCTAGTGGTACCCAGCTGAACTCTGAAATAAAACGCAGAGTAGTTTCTACAAATTTAATTGAAATCACGTCCCGGCAAACAGGAAACCTCTACCCGCTGGAACTCTGTTAGTATTCAACAGCCGGCACTACATCTGCAAGTTCACCTGTGGGACAGCTGTACAGGGACAGAGGGCTGGAGGCAGAGCTGACGAAACTTCGCATACAGGAAGTGGAAAAACGGAGAAGATTTGAAAGAGTGATACAACGACGCTCAACAGGAATGAATACGAACGTAAACCTCTGGGTGACCTAAATAAATCACCCATTGATATGTCAGCCTTCAGTCGCGTGACTGAACGTCAGACAGATTTACTTAGACGACAAAAAGAACGGTGCTCTGACAACCTTAATTTATACTGGTTCTTTACTGAAGCATTCGAATCAAGCGTCGAGAATAGAACGAGTGGTGACCGAGCCAGGTTGGACTACCTGATACAATATTGTGATGGACTTGAGAAAGCCTCGATTCAACGTCGTACCATTCTCGAAGAGGGCCGGGGCTATCTAGTCGCCAAGGGAATTCTTCGCCAATGGTTTAGACAGAAGCACATGAGAGCAAAAACACATATTGATGAACTTCTGGATGGCCCGTGTCTAACTGACAACGCCCCTGCAGCATTAGTTCAATTAGGTCAGCAGATGACCGTGAGCGAATTAGCGCTCCGGCAACTGAATTACAAACATGACCTTAATTCAAGTAGAACGACTGAAACGATTGTTAGAAGGTGACCCTCCAAATCGTACTTTAAATGGACGGACGAGGCCGCAATCATAACTCATCATAGTCGTGAACTACGGTTCATCGACCTAACACGATTTGTGGAGGAATGTGTCGACACCGCTTGCATGAGATACGATGAGCTAGCAATAATATTTAAATCGATTTATATGATGGCCCCAGAGAGATAAAGGCACAATCGAATCCAGTTGGCCTCAGGAGAAACATCCATCTTGTGCAGATGACAGTGCGGCCACCAGTAACATGTATGGTCCTCGCTTTCGCTGTTCTATTTGCGAGAACAGTCATTTTCCTGATCAGTGCCCATTATTTCTTAAATGTCAACATATCACAACATGTCTTCTTTCTGCATTGATGATATTACTACTTAGTAAATCTATAGAGCAGGGTCTTGAGATCGTGCGAACTAGAAAATTATGCCTCTAGTACTTGAGAGCCAACCACATGGCTAAATAATGCAGATCAAATAAGAGTTGTAGCGCCCAGGAATGTGGGTGGAAACACCACCACCCACTGCACTCCGACTCATCTGCTACTGTCGTTGAAGAGGTACCTATCGTCACCCACCGTCAGGCAGTTGGATTTCACCAGCATGATATACCTCAAACATCTACAGGTAGACCTCATANCCTCATAGTGTTTTAGCTACCGTTCCTGTTACTCTACGTTATGGAGAGGTTATCGTTCTAACTTGTGCATTTCTAGACGACGGGTCGTATTGCACCCGTGTCGATGATTCAACACTTGCCAAGCTTGGAATACAAAGAGGCCAGAGATAACTCAGATTGTGCACGCTTAATACAGAGACCATGCATGAATGGGTAGCTGTCCAGTAGGATGTCACTTCCATTGATTTTAAGACAGTCATTCACACTGAGCAGGCAGGGCCAGTGAAGTTGTTGCCCAAAAGTACGTACATTTCGTCCGAACACTCAACAGTTATTATCGTGGCTGAATCTACGGAATATGTTGTTGGGCATATACTCCAACCCCAATAACGGTGTATTGATCGGTTGTGACGTCCAGAAGCACACTTGGTCATTGACCAGCGAAAAGGACAGAAGCACGAACCAAAAGAGATTAAGATAGTCGTAGTTTGGATGCTGGTGAATCCAGTTGGTAGATTAGTCAACGCCCGGACAGCAGTGAATTTTGTAGGTATTGACGCATTACAAGACAACTTAGAAAAGTTGTATCAACAAGACTTTATCGATGCGGGTCCCGTAAAGGAAACGTCTGTGGATGATCGTCAGGCTATTGGGATGATGGGAACTTCAATACGTTTAATCGATGGTCATTACGAGGCAGCCCTCCTCCCTTGGCGTCCTGGCTTGACAAGAGATCCATCGCTCTGAAACGGAGACGAATCCGATCTACAATGCTGAACCTATTGGTGAGTGACGTCAGTTCTGTGCATCACACATCCATCTGTCCACCTCGAACCATGCACCAACCGTTTCAGGTAACTGGTGTGGTTTGCACATGAGCGGTTGGTTAGTAGTTTTATCGTATGACCCAACCACCGTAATCCGCGCACCCATAAACACTGAGTGGATGAACACACTTGATTCTCAATAGCAAATATCCGCTTCTTGGTGTCACTGTTGTTTACTCGTTGATGCCACTGAGGAATGCGACTAAACACAGATGGCCGAATATCCGAAAGCGTTTAACGTCCTCCATCCCCAGCGGTCGAGGTTAACGGTCACAAAAACAAGCTTGACTAATATGTAGGCTCCTTAAGCTGTCTTCTGTTTTCGTTCTTTTTCTAACTTCCAATCTTGTATACACTTATACTTATGTATATTACTCCGCCTGTTCGTGGAGCTTGACCGGAAAATACTGGGGTTCGGGTCGCCGCTCAACTCAACGGCAACGTGGAATATTCTAGAGTAAGAAACGTCTTCTAAAAAGACCAAGAGTTAATGAAAGAAATCTAAATGAAGGAGTCAGAAAGGGTATGAATACAGAGACGTTATTGACTGCGGTCCACAGCCGTCTCGGACGGCGTCGATAGCCCACAATCTCAGTACCCAAGACCCCAGTTGGAGAGACGAGATCTACCCATTTAGTACAATGGAGTAGTCAAGGCATGGATTAAGTCTGATACTGGTGTTGTTGGTGTGAGTAAAAGGAGATCGTCAGTTTAAATGCACCGCCGCGAAAGAGTGAGATGCAACTTCCTCCACATCCGAATCTGTGTAAAAACAAATACAGAGTAACTGACCTGGAGGCTTTAGGCGTGTCACACATGGTGCGCTGTATCAATTAGAGACATCAACCGGCTTTTTAGAGTTTACAGGCAGTTCATGTTAACAATCCGGCCGCTCTGAGTGAAAAAGAAAAATTCCCTAATCTTACACCCCGAGACGCTTAAAGTTAAATGATATTCTAGGTCGCACGTGAGCTGAAGACTAGAAGTTTATCTAATTGAATGCACAGACGATCGTAGTAAACGGGGCTCGAACACACAACTATGTCCACGGAGGTTGGTACCAGCATCACTAAGTAATCATCAGCACAGTCAAGCTGTGTTTCTCAACGCCGTTTGTGTATGTCCCCAACAATCAAATTACGTGTGCATAGGCCCTGCGTGAACCAATGAGCGTACCATGACCTAAATCTTTTGAGGTAGTAGTCGGGAAAACGTGTTTGTGAAGAAATTTTGAGAAGTGCTGTCGAAGAAGGCCCACAGACGAATCCGATTATTGTTCACAAAAAGAGATTGACTTGTAACCACGGGGTAATTTTGAAGGTTATGGGCTACTGTAATATTTCGTTCAACATTCCCGTTGCCGTCTAAGGACAGTCATTAAAAATCAAATAACTCCAGTGACTACTGGCTAAGTGCCTTCAAACCGCATGCAGTTCTCAGTGCCCTTCATCACATCTTGTCTCATGTGTCGTTCCTGCCATACGTAATAGCACATAAAGCAACCTACGTTTTCACACCAGAGATCTAACGTTAGTTGTTGTACAATAACACACTGATTTGCACACTTGACTACTGATATCATTTGATTGAGAAAACAAGACGCGAGTAGTCGAAGTTGGTGTGTCTCGAATACCACAATACACACAAATGAATCGGACGCAGGCAACGCAAGAATTGGATCCTCCAGGACTATACGTCTCGAAATAATTGTGACTGAAAAATGACACTGAAAGTAAACGGAACTTGGATACGATGAAAATCGTGCAGGAGCATGTGGAATATTACTGGACTACCGTATATTTACCTGTATTCGATTAATAGGATAACCCAAATTGATCCTTCGCATTTCCTGGGCAGACCTATAGAAGCTGGGTTGATGATCGGTTTCAAAGTCAGCACACGAACTTACCTGCAATTTATCCAGTAAGGCACCACGTAATCATCTTCATGCGTATTAATAATCTAAAAAAAACCAGCAGACTGAACAGTGGTTTACAATATATAAGGCAGAAGTTGAATTTTACCTGACAATTTTATTCCGTTAACCAGGAGAAAGTGAACAAGGCCTCAGCCGCTAACGTTCATCTACGTACTAAGTAAGATAGCATCAAACATCACCGTCAATATAAGTATAACGAGTACCATATTTGGTGGAAGCCACGTGACATTCAGAACTTTGTAGTACTGATCCAAGTAGAGTACGAGGCGGATCAATAGTGGTGGTTCAGATCAACGAATTTACAGTTACTCGTTAGAGTTCCAGCTGCGGTGAATATCCTGGATCATGTTTAGACAATCAGATATGCCTTAACAAATTATCCGAGAAAGAAACATCGCGTTATGACCAGTTAGAAAAACCGACCGCGCAAAGTCCCCTCGCTTCAGGAAGTTAGTTGTGGAGAATAGTCGGGTTCTAGCTGCATAGTTCCATCGCAACATTGTCTTTTTCTGATTCGCTGCCGCACCTAATCATGACACCACGACCTATGACATCGATGGTTCCCTTGCGTACCGCACACTCCCGTCCACGGTCCCACAACTCCTGCTCAAGGAACTTCCATACGTACCTCAGCATCCTATTTCTTCAGACTGGCCGGCTCAAGACCAAGTCGTCCCAACATCTAAAATCGATATAACAACGCGAAAGACTTACCTAGACAACATCCTGGTATCTCCGCCTTTGACCGCCAGGATCTCCCTTCCCTTCTTTCAATCGTCCTCACAGCGGCTGTTTCGGAACAACATCACCGCCCATTCGACGGACGTGACCTAACCGATGAAACTGACTGGGCTACAGTATGGCTTCCATCTCGTCTGTGTCCGTTTGCCACAGCACCTCAGTGTTCGGAACCATGTCCGACAATCGAATACTCAAGATGTGACTCAGACACTGCAAATGGAAACGGCTCAGATAGCGTACGTTCCGTTGATACAATCTCCCACTTTCACCGCCATACGGCAGTAGAGACAGCACCACTGAGCAGCGGACAAACTGCTTGATGTACATCTTCAGGCTGTGGTTCTTCCAGACACGTCTTTCAACAGGTCCGTAGGCAGCGCCAACCTTCGCCACACGGGCTCGCAACTCGCGGTCCGCGGACAGATTTGTGGACAAGTTGCTACCCCCGTAGCAGAATTCTGCACAGCTGTCAACAACATCTCCACTGATGTGAATTTCAGGTGCACCTGCGGAAACAGCGATTCCGCCCGGAGAAGACTGGAAGAAAGAAAATGTCTTATCTGCGTTGATATCCAGTCCAAACTTGAATACTACAATCAGGAAAGCCGTGGCCAGTTGCTGTAGTTCGTCCTTGTTGGGAGCGAACAGGGCACTGCATCTGCGAAGAGAGGTATGCGTACCGTCGAGGTGTGTAACCGGGCGGGAAAGTCGAATATTCAGTAGGCGTCCATCCGTCCGGTACTCAATTTCAACACCGCTCTTCGCCGAGTCCATGCACCTCTATCCGAACAACACCGGATCAAAAATTGACGTCGGCATTGCAGCGCATATATCCAGCTATCCAACTGCGCGTCCTGTCAATCATTAGGGTTTGGCTCTCCATGGTAGTGATACACATTCCACCGATTGGTCTGTCCCTTACGTGATATGCCACTTCAGTTGCAGTTGCAATGACGCCTATATAGAAAGAATCGCCCGGTGCTTGCGTCAACGCACGGCGAAGCACACTCACAAGCAGTTACCAACTGCAAAGTCAAAAAACGATCACCTGACTATAACAAGCTCGAACAGCCCAGGTTCATCGATCACCAAACACGTCTTAGCGATCGGCCATTCAGTTGACCCTGCCAAATCGTTCACGATTCTTTTACGTAACCGTAGCCCGAAGGTGTTAGCGGTTAGTGAAACGATGCCAATCAGAAAAAATCGGCCGGTTTGGTGTGCACAGAAGGCGCTGACGCCAACAATCCCCTTGCCGTATATACTTGATTGCACTATTAGAGCGCGAAATATTAAAACTACTTGGTTGGTTCGTTCAAGTGTTGTTGCCATGTGCATTTTGTATGAAATTTGCCGATTTGACTTTAGCGACTGATGACAGTCAATCGAAATATTGACATATCGCGACATGTCCTTTGTTTTAATCATCATTTGCCCGTTGAACCACGAAGACCTCCCTTCACACGCTTCCTGGCCATGTTCCTTCGGGTTTACACTGGATGCGAGATATGTGAGTGAAACCACAAGCGATGTAGAGTAAGCCACCCGTGATGACGGTTACGCGCAGACGTCTTTTGGTCCCGGTCACCTTATCAAGTTAACGTCGGTAATGAACGCCGCTCACTATGCGTCTGCACATCCAACAGTTTAGTGACAAACAGTGCGATAGTTTAGTGACAATAAACCTAACAGCGACTACCTGATAAGGTTTGTGTAATGGGTTGTGCACGTTCACGGATGACCGTAAAAATATTGCAAGGAAAAATTTCCACCAGAATGTCTTCACCACAAACACTCATTTGTACAAATGTATTGACGAGTCGCATCGGTCGTACAGAGTCAAGTTTACCTTCAGCTAACCTTATACAACGTGTAAGTTTGCTTTCCGATCTTAGTCGCATTTGGATACAGTGGAGTGTCGCAACCTCCAACGTGCGGTGGCACTACTCATTAACTTTATTGAGAGGTACAACACTACTGGTTACCAGTATGAGGTCAAAATAGATCTAAGTTTATTTTAAAGTAAACAGAGACAATGAAGTTCACACGATAAGTTGTAAGACGGTTAGATAAACTTGCCTTGAACAAAGGTACCGAATGTAATGGCTGCGGTCCAAGACATATCAAATCCATTCCCACACCTTTATCGAAAAATACATTTGAGTAGAAGCTAGATAGAATACACATTGGAATTCGGATGAATGGCATATACACATACAACGCCCAACAAAAGCAGTTGTGTAGAAAAATGCAATAAGCTTTTAGAATGACCGATCAATTTTGTGCACATGTGGTTTTCGAATCAACACACAAACTTTGTCAGACAAACTAAAAATGATAGGAACAACAGGAGTGAAGAGCCTCGTAGACCAAATGGGTTGGGATGCACGAGTCGACTGAAAAAATTACACAGAACTGCTATTCTTTACGATGTTTTGCCTCTGAAAAATCCAACAGTGATGACGAAAAGCAATATGCAGAAGTTATACGAGAATTTAAGAGCATGAAAACTGCGACTTAGGAGTTACAGTTCACACGCTGGAAGGGAGAATGCATACTCTTGTTTGCGGTCTATTCCGCTCTACATTTCAAAAGCGTGGTGTGTTTACGATTGGGGTGTGAACAGACTCGCTGAAAAGTTCTGTTGAGTATAGTGCGTGCGTGTGACCTCTGCCCGGTGAAAACCTCATGGTCATTAAAATTGTTGGTTGACAACGTTACCCGATGACATTTTGCAGTCAACAGCGCACCTGCATTCACATCCCTATCAGTTCGTTTATTTGGTGTCATTTTATTCAGTCTCTGTTTTTCTTTTCTCTTCAAACAAAACCTCTATCTTCACTGTAGCAATGCAAAACACCTTAGAGGAAACCTCATTTTCGCGCATAAAACCCATTAAACACCAAAGGCAACATTCTCAAAAACTAAGGTATAGAATGTGTACCGTACAATGTGGACAGAATTTCCCCATCGCTGAGGATTGTTCGTGTCTGAATGTACCGATCAAGCGTGATAATGGCTGAACCAAATGGGTTTGAAAATTTAACTCGATAGTCATACGCGAAGAACAACTCTGATTACAAGTTTCCAAATCCACCTCCGCAGACCGGTAATTGCGCACACTCGATTGCATGTTGTCTTACTGTTCGTTGCTGACATGAATACATACCAGAAACTTGAACCAACGTCTCCCTTTTCACTTTCGTCCACATCTTTAATTAGCAAACCAAATAACGCAGAAACGAAAGCGCACAATCAACTTTTGCACCTCCAGCACAAACCTGTGGACCTGAGACTTATTCACACAACACTGTGTCTGAAATTTTCCACAAAAAGATTCGATGGTATCCATTGCGTAGTTAATTGATTAATGCCTAACATGTTCTCAACGAAGCTCAGGCTACAAATTCCGAGTACGACAAAAAAATGCATGGGCGATGCGCGATAATCAGTGAACAAATATCTACCCTGACGCTTCCCGTCAAAATGGGCAAGTCGAAAATTGTGGATGAGCGTGAAAGCCACGACCAATTGTGTAAACAGCGAACGGATTTTAATCACTTACCACGGTCCAGTACATGTTGCTTCGTCAAATTCAGTAGCCTATCCTCTACTCGAAAGCAACCAATCCCCGGAGTTATCACAAAGGCTAATTTTCCTGTACGCTCGAAACTTCGATCAATATTATAGCTGGCGTAGACTGAAAATAAATAAATAATGGAGTGCTAATTGCGGAGTCGTGGCAAAACGTCTTTATGATGTTACACTACTTACAAATCTCACAGTAGCACACAACAAAACGAAAACGTGTAGGCAATGAGCGAAATGGTCCAACAGGGCAACAACGTTCAAGTTAACGTGATGCAATAGAGCGCCGCTTAAACGAATGCAATTAACACGAAAGAATCGCAACAACCTATTTCCTGGTTCCGAAATGGTGCTTAAGCACACACCCATCATGAGAAATCCGTTATGAAAACGGGATCAATGTAACCAACCAATTAACTAACCTCAAACATGGTTGTAGTGACAAAATGCCTACAGTGAACACCCATGGCCCAAACAATCCCAGCCAATCAAAAAGTGTATCAGAAGATGCATGTAGATGTTTCTTATCACTGGTTATGAATCCTGTCAGACATGCTGCGTTGAGCTCACTGTGTGTCAAACTTACTGATGAGGTTCATTCGCATATCACGTTATGAAAACCAACGTGATGACAGAGCGGCGAGAGGTACGAGCAAATAGGGTGCTTGTTCTATACAACCTGATGTGCTCAGAACAGAAAATAGAATTTTCACGCGAGACCAGGGACGACCAAAGCGAATAAAATGAGGTATGACGAATGGAGAGAACAATCGCCAGATTAACGCATTACAGTTGCGTCTCTTGCAGTGGGTAGCATACCTCCGAAGAGTACACACCAAGATAAGTAGGGCATGAACAGAGGCGCAGAACAGCAGCAGAATTCCTACTGTTAGATATGGTTGAGGCCGGTTTCCCATGAAGGTATGAAGGGATGTACACTACTTAACAGCAGCCAATTGTTTTAAACATGTTGACTTTTGAGCAGGGAATATGCTAACCATACCTGGCGTTTTCGCCCAAAACTTTGGCAGTTACCCGTCTGAAGTGTATCAGCGTGGTTGAGTAGTTCGATGTTAATTCGAATTAGATTACAGAGCTCAAGGGTGACGGAAAATCGTCGAGCGATCAAGAAAAATCACTCTCCCTCAGTACGACGATCTGTAAAATGGTCGCGCACCACTTCCGTTTGGAAGTGGTTTCGATCCATCTTCAAGTCGCAAGTCTATACATACCACTATGGCAACATATAACTGATATGTTTGTCACAATGGCAAATGAATACGCAGAAAATTTGTTTGAGTGTGAAAAAAACATGTATTACGAGTCCTGTGGCATAAAAAAGGAGCACCGTATGGCAAAAACCTTGAAAAGAGTAAAAAAATAGTAGACCTAATAAAAAGAGTGGTATAAGGAAATCGCCGCTTCAAAGTGCTCAATAAGTGTAGGATTTTGCGGTAAATTATTGTGCTTGCGCACATCTACATCAGACAGATACTGTTGTCTAGGGTTGGTTTATGAACCCCGTAAGTTTCTCTCACTCGTTCGCTCTGTGCCAATTGTGCCACGTTTCTAATCGATGATGTTCTCCAAGCTCTATTGCTGCAAACAGATCTTGTCTGGTTAGCCTTGAGTCTCGACCACACATTATTGTGAGCACAGTAAAATTAGTCTATCAGTGATGCACATGTGTGAGCAGGCGCAGTCAGCTCCGCGGGTTGGTGAATGCTAACACAATTATTTTAAAATATTTGGTGAGTTTGACGCCATAAACACCGGAAAACGCAGCGCTCCTCGATGTCTACATTGGTCGTTTTGGCGTGTTTTGATCTTTTCGAGTGCAAAGGCGACGATAGTGGGAAAAACCTCATTTATACATATTTCCAACCTTCGGTAACATATCTGATACGAAAGCACTGCGTCGAATTGTCTAGCGAGCTGCATTCGGCACGCTCAACGGCAGAATAACCAAGCGGTCATTTCGATTGTTTTCAACGTCAAAATCTTGTAACATTTTCAGTATGGAAGTTATTGGAGTAAGTTTTACTGAGTTGTCCTGCTTGCACAAATTCACAATTCGGGAAAATTGCTGGTAATTTTATGGATGCTACATGGTGCTGAGTGCGTCAGGCATCATGTGCGAACTAGGCCACAATACTTGACTTGCACCTACACAAAAAAGACACTGGCTTGTTCGTCAGTTCGACCAACGCAAACATGATCGAGATACTGAAAATTCCACTCGGGCGCCGCATACTCGGGGGTCAGCCGCACAACAGCACGGTTTGTCACTTTCTGAACGCATTCGCACAGGTCATCACATATGCATGACCGTTCTTGACTTGGCTGCTGCTTACTCGTATGTCTGTTAGTTGTATCTGTACCCCGCCCCCGTGGTGCCGACATAAAGCAATTTGGTTTTTTTCACCCCATCTAATTTTTCGTCCCTGCAACCGTTTTCTTTCAATCTATAGACCGCTCAGTGCTACCGTCTGATCAACACAAAAACAGGAACGCACAGGTGTTTCACATTTCCATCTCCTGTGCAAACATACGAACTATGACTGATTCACCTGTTCCGGACTTATTAATCCAAAACAACACGTCGACTTGATTCATTTCGACCAGAGTTAGGATGGCAAACTTGTCTCCCCCCCCAGAGCCAACCATTTTGGTCGAGAACAAACCAGTCTACCAAGTGTGAATATGTGGCAAATCCCCGAGATAAAATGAAACTTCCGTCGTTTGCAATTAAGGTATACACCAGTGTGTGGGTATGATAGAAAACAGGATACTCACGATTCATTGCCATATTCAGTGCCTCCAAAAAATTCCCGTCAGCAGCGGATGAGACATGTGTGGTTGGTTCACCGGCTACATCACAAATGGGATAACGAGTACTCAGATAGGTGGTGATTTCCCGTAGAAACACTTTGAATTCCAGTTTCAGTTGAGTCAACACACGCTTCCATTCCTCATAAGTGAATCGCTCGTTTTGGACAATCACGCTGATTCAAACAGAATATATGACAACAGATTGAGTCAGGTACGTGAAAACACCAAATCTCAATCGAATACAAGACTGACAAATAAACCCACCGATAGAAATCTTCAAAAAATCGACCTTCTGCGTTGCAATTCGCTCGCTTTTGATAAATTAAAGGTAGCTCTAAAACATCAAAAGAAGCGAATTTCTAGAGGAATATCGAACAAACAAGAGAACAACAAGCATATCGGGCGGAATAATTAACATCTATGGGTTAACTATCAACTGGAATAAACAGTATTCAAGCTCATTATAACAGAAAACGTATCAAAAAGTGGCCGAAACTTTCGTTCGCGAAGTCAGATTTATCGCCGATGATCAGATTATTGAAGTAGATGGCAAAAATTTAAAAAGCTACTGTATTTCAAACCTCACACCTCAGATTGCACACTGCAAACCTGTCTAAACTGATAAAAAACATCTACGGTGGTTCGGGTTCAAACTCGCGAAGGCCTGCGCATTAGAATGATTCCTTCTGACAAAATAAAACATGATTATATGGCATACTTGCATGTGAAACCAAACTAACTACCTTTAGCTTAGTGATATCAGATGAGGAAAATCCTCACAATAATCTTACCCAAACAGTTTTCCGCAACATTCCTCACAATCAACTTCGAGCTCAACTTCACACCTAAATAAGCCCAGTACAGATAGGTTCGGCTGCTCAGAAATAAGGGCTGTGCCAACAATTCAAAAACGATAAACTCAAAATATGTGAAAGCACACAAGAAACTGATCGAAAGTGGTGAAAACGTTCACTGCTCTGACTAACATGCCATATAACCAAGTCTGTAAACACCTGAGATAACATCAATCTACTAGGCCGTCTAACACTGTTTCGATCAGTAAACTTCTGGAAGACAAAGTGATGGATCACCTTTGTGCCTCCCATTGCATCGGCAGCATTGTTTGGGAAAATGAACGAGCTGGTGGCAGTCCCAACACATACGACCAAACTGCTGAAACCATCTAAAGATGAGTGGCACACTTTATTTCACCTTAAAAAATACCGTGTCTGGTGGACGCTTCAGATCCGAGCAATATCGCAAAGGCATCCGTGACGGAACATAAAATCTCAAATCTTTGGTAGTGTAGAAAGGAACGTTAATGTACAAAACCAGATAAGCGGATATAAGTCCGACTGGTTCCGTATACAGTCGCGAAAGCTAGTATAGTTGAAACTTGGCCCACACTTTATCAACAACAGCTCCAAATTGGACAACGCCTACTAGGTGGATGGACTGAAGCAACAAGATTAAAAAGTAGGCTCGGTGTTAAACTAAATTAGGCTCGTGCAATAATTTCACGCTTTGGGAGTAACAAGGAAATTCCTTGCAGTTGGAGTTAAGACTTCCACAAATTCAGTTGTTCCGACACCATATATAGAAACGGTTGGCGATATGGTAGAAACATCACTATACGATTAGTCATGAATACGGTAGTCTGAATCAATGGTCGTCACAATGATGAAAGAAAATATTCGAAAAAACATTCGAAGGAGAAAAATAATTGAGTCAACTTCAAAAGGGGAGTTATTAGGTGAGGATACAGATACGCCGCCGACTGTGAAAAGCTGCGATATCAGATACCTTTTCGTACTAGCTACCCGAGTGGTCATGGGGTTTCAAATGGGCAAGTGACGCTCATCTATTGTGCCCAACGGAACAGCATGGGTCTACATACTTCACGAGTATGACGCTGCCTGACCACCCCAAGGTTTCCCTTAATTGTTGGTAGCCCAGGCAAATATCGCCTGGTGTAAATAACGCTCAGCTAGCACACGGAGTATATGATTCAACTACCACAAACTATTCACTAGACAAACTAGTCGCGTACCTAAGTTTTGGTAAAAAGACACTAGTGGACGACTGTGCTGTTTACGCGATCATCCCACTTGATGTGGACCAAGTGGCGGAGACGATGGTCGTGCGCTGCAAACTTTCTCACACTCTTACCACAAAAATGCAGCAAGCTGGATCGCATATAGGCACTGTGAGCTCATTCTACCAAAGAAAATCGAGCGTCCGCCCGGTGCCACAGATTACATTAAAAAAGTCAGCACTTTCGCTGATCGTGTTTACACCTGAGTAGCAACGGTACAGGCTGACAAGATGTCATCCAAGAAGGCAAAACAATTCACAATATCAAGCGGATTGCTTGAAATAATGAAAAAGCGCTGTGCCCCGAACGTACACTTTATATAAGACAATCAAGTTGATCATTTTATTCAGCACAGTCCGCACGCAAATACGTAGATTAGGAAGTCGACCAAGACAAACTTAAATTATGTTACGCTGGTGATACTACACAGATTGAATAGAAAACCTTTGTTTTCAATGGAATGTGATTCTTGTGTTCAAAAAAGGCCAAAAAAATTATGCACAACAAACGAATGATCGTGTCAGTTTGTCCGCTAGCAAGACGCACCAAAATTAAACGTAATCTGTTAACCAACATACCACACCATCGGTTATGACAACTCGCGGATTAAATGTATTTTCAAATAGGTGTTCGAAATACGGTTCGAATCAGTGGCATGAAACTGAGCCCAAATCAATAGAAGCCCATAATGAACAAAACCACAACTGACTGTGCTAAACCAATAAGTACTCCAATCAAATACACGAGAGTCAAGCTGACCACCACAAAATGTTCACCACAGTCCATGTAGTTTATTGGATCCACATATAATACCTAATATATCCATATATAGGAGGGCTGGTTCTAGTAACGAGTTCGGTAGTTGTGGATGTTGCTTGATAGGTTCAGGACGAACAAAACAGCGGGACTCGTCAGCGTGTTGTGTGTGTAAACAAGAGCATGTAAACATGTGTAAAGACACCATATACAATGACAAAATAGTAGACCAACTAGAAAACTCAAACGACTGCGTAAGAAAACCACAAAGCACTACATCAGTCCCCGTCTTCTGACCGTTTCGCGCCATCTTTTACGATAGTACAGAATAAAAGTAAACAGCATTAGGATTCTTGCTCGATATTTTCTGTCCGAAGGTGGGACTTATCAATCACAATGTGAAATGTAAAGTTAATTTCAAGCCAACACCACAGTGTTTCTTCATTCGGATAAACAGAGTAGAATACTTAACACGAAGCTGTCGGATGGCCGGCAGGGTGTGATGTGCCAAATACAAAGATTAACCATACCACTGGGAGACACTTGCGATCACCTAAACTGCTGAACAAAAGATCAACCAGAGCAAACGGTATCAGTTTTGAGTACTCATGTAATCTTTTCTGAATACGTCGTAAAACAGAAAACACTAGGGTTTAAAGAATCCGGAATTTCCAAGGGCGTATCTGTAATTGCTGTGATAATCGACAAGTTGACAGTATTCAGCAAAGATCATCTGGAACATCTGAAAAAAGTGCTCATACGCAAAAGTGCAGCAGGGAGAGGACGAAGACCATACGTAAAAAGCATCGCAAAAAGCGGCGTTCTGAGTCGCTAACATCGGATTAGGTGGACTAGTGTCGAAAAGACCTCGAGTTCAACACAAAAAGCAAAACCGTTTGAATTAGGCAACTTTAGAGCAAGGCAAACAAACGGCAGACTCACCATCGAGAAACACCCGAGTGAAAAACACAATGGTGCCATCATGATTAGAATTGTTTTCCTGGTAGAATAAATTAAACGCAAAAACAAAAAAAAATTACGGGCCAAAACTTCAGGAACAGCTCAGATAGGAACTTCAGTGTTCTCTCAAAGTACAGATCGCCATGCTCATCGAAAAGCCACATTTCTTTGCTGAGTTGTATGAAGATTTGCATTACAGCTGTGGAAGAGCGGAAAACTATCTATTTTTCTTCACCTCCACCAAATTAAGAAAATGATCTACCTTGGTATCAGGACCCACATACCCAGAGGAATATTTTTCACCTTTTCGCCACAGTTCACCCACCTGTACTCTGAAACGAGGAGTAAAAAGGCGGCTTCTTGAAACTTGCCTCATTTGATTGTATCCAATCTTTTTGTTCACCTGTAAAACGCTACCGGTCTACAAAATATAAGTGATGTAGACAAGTTGTGATCTAACCTACCAATTGTTGAATAAAACGATATGAATCACTTCGACTGAAATATTGGTCGCGAATATATAATTCCACCAGATCCAATGTTACAGACTGTAAGTCGAAATTAAGTCAAAATGATAAATATTCCCAACCTCTTTGTCCACTACTTGAACACAGACAATTTTGTGCGGCTGCAGCTTGAACGTTTGCGCAATGGAGTGCTCAATACTAATGACGTCTAAGAGAGGAAGATAATATGAAAGACCGTCGAAAAAGCGTACCTCGTAACTGAACATCATCCCGCAGGTAGGGGACGAGGAACAGCGCGTGATGAGGATCTTCCGGATGGTAAACTTCAATAACATCACCAGCGGAAATTCCATGTGTTCCACGAGAACTTAACAGAACATCCGGTTGATCAAATTCGATGACAGTATGCTCTTTACTGCCTACAATTCCACGGACATCGTGAGTTTGATGGTGTTGAAGCTTGAACTTTTGAGGTGCAATCATAATTACGAGGACATTTTGGCTGAACGGGTGGAATGCGATCGGAAACGATGATGCGAAGCTATGATAAAAATAAGAAATCAAATATACGTTAGTTCCAAGGCCAATTAAACACCAAAAATGAAGTATAATGGCAGAAAATGATCCAACGGCAAGGGTGTAGGATGCACAACAAACGGAGAGCATAGCAAATAAGATGCAACTTCGCCAACGATGTCAGTTCAGAACTGCATATACACACAATATGTGAAGACAGACAGATCAGGTGTAGCTGTTGTATAGATACAGAGGCCATGACGTTAACTGTACGGCGGGCCCATGCAAACAGATGTAGTGGGTCGAATGACATTGTCTGAAACAAACAGATCGCTTGAATAGCGTTCACATATTATTAACCATTTTCCAATTCGCCTCAGCGTTCGATGGATTCGAAAGAATGAAATCACTGACCCCACTACTTTCCACTCAGGCTTCTCTAAAGAGGTCACTTATCGAGAAAGAAGGTAGCTTCTTATGAAGAGTGAATAGGCGAAACATTCAGCTTCAGCGTTAAAAGGAAGCCGGAGGTCTACTTGGTAGACTGTCCGGATCATTCTGTAATGCGGTTAAGTCGTTCGGGGTGCTCAGATCCTGATGTCACCAACAAACAGCTAAAGCGAAAGGGAGTCGAGAGACAGAGGCCACTCATGAGAACCAGCAAAATGAGCAAGCCAGGAATGAAAACTGGAAAAGACTCAGTTGACACCAGGGTGCAGCTTGAGACCACACTCAGAACTCAAGGAATCGATTGGTAAAATATAGTTGCGGCAAAATTGGTGCAGTAGGGTCTGAAATACGGAACATCGCGACTGAACACTTGAACACACATGCTTAGAACAAAGCCGTACCCGTGGGTATTCCGGTTCGGCTTTTCGTCGACCCTCAGTAGTACACAGCGTACATGAACAATGAATAAGGGTGAGTGGATGATAAAAACGAAAGCAACAGAAAATCTGTAAAGAACCAAAGAACGGATGCAGGTTCAACAGTGACCGTGGCGTACGATTACGTATGAAAGTGTTTCCCACTACCGATGACGTTGGCTCCGCAATCCCCAACACGGCAGATGTTAGCTCCCAACCTTGCCCTAATCGGACAGAAGGCATACCCGCCATTGAATGTGTCCAACGAATAGTTGGCGAAATGATCACTGGCCTGAGTCATTCCGATCACCAGTCTCGTCAAGGAATTCTTGACCTCTATCCACTGGATTTCAGAAGAACGCGTAGTGATTTAATCCCTACATACTTTATCTTTAGCGCAGGGCTCGAGCGACAATTCCTAACCTCCATGACTTATAACATTCAAAGTGATGGTTTAGATTTTACCCGGCGCCGTATATACTTGAAAAGAAAGTTCTTATTCTCGTGAGCTACCTGTAGGATTTTCGACTGTACGTGTTGGGTGTGTTGCCAGATTGCCCGCTTGCACCTGTTTCGTACAGAGCGAAAAGCCTCTAGATCCTCTGGCCCACCCGTTAGCTTCTGCTTAGAGAATAGACGAGAACGTACTTCAAGAAGGCAGCGTATGCTCCGCGGGAGCGGTGCATGAGAGGAGAACTTCCATAGTTTTCGAGGAACAAATGCCTCATCGGCTTCGTGAATGGCAGCTTTAAAGGAAAGGTAGTTCAAGTTCACAGAGTCGGATGTAAGGCTGAGTGTGCTTAAGAACGCCCTTAGTGCGTTGACGTCTGCTTTCTGGAAGTTTCGGAATGAAGTCTTTGTCACAGCGTTTTGGAGCCAGTAACAGATAAAGTCAAAGGTTAGTAGCATGTGGTCACTATGCCCTAGCGGTAGTTTGATAACCACCCTACCTACCAGGTCAGCCTCGTTTGTAATGACCAGATCGAGCAAGGAGGGTGTCTGTCATGGACGGCGTTTTTTAGGTAGATCGACATGCCGTGTCCAGGCTTTCTCATGGATCAACATTGCCAAGGGTTCCAAGAACCCGCATCCACAGTCCTCATGGGAAGCCGCCACAGAGTTGAGTTTGGGTGCGTTAAAGTCACCCATAATAATGTGGTTGCACGATACAAGGCTTTTTTGGCTGTGACAAACCCGGTGTTAGCCTCAGGAGACAAAAGAAGTGCTTAGGATTGGTTTTTAATGTATTCGTGATGGGTTTTAACAGCGCTGAACACCGTGCATTAAGGCGAAAATCACAAGTGACAATGCATAAGAAGCGTCGGGGACTTCGTAGGGTAGTCCTTATCAGCACTAATCTTCTCGGGCAAATGCCGGATACCGTTACTGTCGAATGGATGTCTGAGAAAATCTATGGAAGTAACTCCGAAGATGCATTTCATACGGTTTAGCGTTACACCGTATTGGGTAGAACGTTCGAACAGCTTTCGAAGATGTGAGACGTGCTGCCGAGCTTCTTCGCTCGCGACTAAGATGTCGTCAATACAAACGTACACAAAATTAAGACCACAAAGCACTTGCCTCACGAACCTTTGGAAAGCCTGGGCGGCGTTCTGTGGGTCAAATTCCACGCGGACGAATTCATAGAGTACAAAGGGCGTGGTGATTGTGGTCTTCAGGACGTCCTCCGGAGCCACGGCGATCCGATGGTAGGCTCGAACTAAATATATCTTGGAAAAGGTAACCTCCCCACTTAACCCGATTGAGAAGTCGTGGATGTGAGCGGTAGGGTATCGATCTGAGAAGGTGACGTTGTTCAAAGCGCGGTTATCATCACACGGAAACCAGTCACCTGTTAATTGTTTGGGAACCGTATCAAAGAGTGATGCTCATGAACTATTTGAAGGCTGTATAACGCCAAGTCGTAATGGGCGATCAAACTCTGCTCTGGCAACTTTGAGTTTGTGCGGTGGTAAAAGTCTGGGACGTGCGAATGTTGGTCGGCCTTTGGTGACGATGTGATGAAAAACGTCGTGTTTAGACGTCGATTTTGAATTCGCCAGATTGACAAGTTGTGGAAATGGTCGAAAGGGGCTGCAAAGCCGTTATCTGACATGGCCGACTGCAGTCCAATCGAACTGATTGGTGTGGCCTCGCCATATACGCACAAGGTTGTCGTGTTGTCGATAAATTTGACTGCAAACGTCCACTGAGTCCAAAGGGTGAAAAGTCAACCACGATGGTCGGGTGTTGTAAATCTGCCACCGTGAATCTCCAAGGAAACTGAGGCCTGAGGCCAAAATCTAGAATGAGCAGCTTCTCACCGTATATTGGAATCGTCGGATGATTAGCTGCCTGCAGTGCCTACTGGTTGAAGATTGCGTCTGTCAACTTTCGGTGGGACAAGGCTAACCTTTGCGCCTGTATCAATAAGAAAATTCAAGGCAGTGGAGCGACCGAACATACGAAATAAGCGTCAGTTTGAGGAGCCGTGAACAGTCGTCTCTATTACTGTCTGGCCTCCGTGTTCCCCGATGGAAATTATCCTGAGCAAAACTGCATGGTCTGGTACAACGGACAGCCTTAGAGCCAAATCGACAACAATAATGACACAGGTTTCGATCAACTTTTCCTCCGCGTGAACGGTCTCGGGATTGGCGGCGACAGAGCAGCCTATCGACTGTGTTGTCAGTTGTTTAATGATTGCAGAGAGCTGCAAAGTCATGTCGGAAAATTGTTGTTTCAACGCATCCATTTCCGGTTGCCAGCTATAGATCGATGAAACCTCTGGGGAGCGTACATGGGGTACCATGAGGCTTCGATAACTCTCGTATACCCAGTCAGCCAGCTCTGCGAGTTTATGGAATAGTGTGTCCTTCTCGCGTTTTCGTGCCACAGCTTACGCAGGATCAGTTCTCTGATCACGTACATGATCAACGAATATACATATATATATATATATTGGCCTTGTAGCTGCACCATGTGGCGGATGAGTTGTGAAGCAGTTTTTTCGCCCAACTCTACTCCTGCTAGAAGTTTGCATAGGTTCTGCTCACAGATTGCTGCAGCTTAATCGACAATTGCAGACCTTGAAGTGTCATACGGGCTAACGCTGAGTCGAGTGTAGGTTGTGTTATTCTCAATCTATTTAGAAGTGGGCGCAGATCTCAGAGTCTGTCATGTTAAAAGAACAACCGCCCACAAAAATGAATTGATTAAACGAGGGGGAAAACTTGCGAGTTGGGCGAAAGTAAATGAATAAACACGGGTCAAGCAATTGTGAAGTGGAACAAAGAGATGAAACAACAAAGCTACAAAGCGTCCGTGTAGCTTTGATGCTCCATTTCTCTACAGATGCAATGACTAGAGTCTGTTACCCTTTTCCTTTCTTGTTGCGTGCTATTCTGTACACCCGTCATGTTCATTGTACATATTAACTATTTGTCTATTGTTTGAATCGATACACACCTGGTCCTCGCGTGTTTCGCCTTCAGCTTTCACGCGACCGTGGTAATCGTGAGCAAACCGTGACAACGTTCTTTTAGCACGCCGAAAGAACCGAATTCGCTGTAATCCCCTTGTTATTGAAAGGGAGAATCTCCTTGAAATACGCAGCAGGTCTAGTGTGGTGGAATCTATTGTGGACAGCTACTGTGAGTCCTTGTATTTGCTTTGTAGTACTGTTGCCCCAGCTCTTCCCTCCACTACATGACTCACAGTAACTACCCACGACGGATTCCACTACAGTTAGTCCACTGTGCGCTGACAGAAGATTCCCCTCTAATACCAGAAAAATCCCAGCGAATTCGGTTCCGCCGGATTTGCCAAAAGGATGTGGCCACGGTGGGTAAACTGTGGTTATGCATAACGACGACCGCGTGAAAGCGGAGAGCGAAACGCGCGAAAACCGAATGTGCACTGATTCAAACAATAGACAAGCAGTTCACATGCACGATAAGCATAACAGTTATGGAGAACTATGAGTAATAAGAGAGCTAAAAGGTAACGGACTCTACAAATTTGACTTTCGAAGCACGGCAGGGCTATCAGTTCACTGTTCCTCCCCACGCTGGAACTTGATGTCACTCATCTCCAAAAATCGAGTTTCATATTTTTCCATACCAATTAATTTAAATAAGGGTGAAATCCATCAGTGTCGCATTTACAACTCCTGAACCGTATCTCGGCATGACCTTGTATGCGGATTCAGATATAACCTTGAGAATGAATTCAATTACTTTTCATCGATTTCTACACGCAGTTCGAGGTTAGGGGCCCAAACTACCCGGATCCAGTGAGTTTGTTCGTTTCGATGTCTGGCAGTCTTTTGTTGACCTGAAAGGCAGTCAATGAATCCAGGGTGTAGCACCGCTCTTCGGAGTTACGGAGAGTACCAAGAACAGTAAAATAGTACTCTAGCAGAACAGGATAAGTTACTAATCTAACGGTTTATTAAGTAGGTAAGGATCCAACAACACTTTGAGACGGTCCTTAGAAGAGCAGCTAGCAACCTCTGGTGGCAGGTCGTTCCAGTAGCTGATAGCTCTATAGGAGAATAACTGATGTCACAAGAAGTCCGTGGTCGGAGCTTATAGAGATTCTTGTCATGACCTCTTCGACTGTTATCACTTACAAGAATGAAGAATTTTTGCACGAGTCCTGTGCTAGAGAGAAAGTGTGTGAGAGTTAAGTCGCCGCGGTGTCTTCAAAACTCAAGGGGATAAATATCAAGAATTTCCAGGAGAGACTCGCAGAAGAGATGTCGTAAACCGGCAAACATTTTAGTGGCTACTCGCTGGACACGTTCAGTGGCGAGTATTTCATTCTTCAAACCGGTGTAGACGACTTGATTGGCATACTCGAGCAGTGGTCTCATGTGGGCTCCGTGAGGCTTGTGAAAGACGTGCTTGTCTATCCGGGGGAAGGTTTTTTTGACCAGCCCGAGTCATAAAATCCCTTTTGTCGGCTACCTGGTGATGATAAGAGAAGGACAAACCAGACGACAGCCAAATCCATGGGTCCTTTTTGAGGTCTACTTTCGTGATATCTACTACACTTTGTGCACCGTCCGCACCGTGTATCACGAATAACTTCCCGGAGTCTACTCCGAGTGACATGTGAGCACACTTGCTGTCGTTTAGAGGGAGACTCCAATAATCTGACCAGCACTTAATACGGTCAGTGTCACAGGTATTCCAGATTTTTAAGTCGTCAGCATGAAGCAGGGCGTTGCTCAAAATCAACCCGGGGAGATCATAGATGTAGATCATATCCTTGAGGGATTCCCACAGAGACTGGGGATGGAGACGAAAGGCCTGAACTAGCTTTTACTCTGAAAGTCCTGTTACCAGGAAGGGAAGTAGTCCAGCGAGAAACCTTCACTTGAATCCCATAAGCTTCTAGTTTATGCACCAGAGGACCGTGTGGGACACGATCGAAGGCTTTGGCAAAGTCGAAGAAGACAGCATCCGATATGACCATTGCCTTCAGCCTCGGTTAGGCTATCCATGAAGATTAACATATTGGTTAGGCATGACCGATCAGGAAAAAAACCCTACTGGGTCGATGAGAAAATTTATTTGAGAGGAAATGCCAAAAGATGGCGCGTTTTAACAGTCGCTCCATTATCTTGCAGGGATGCTGGTAAGGCTGATCGACCGACAACTAGCAGGAGAGTGAAGATCGCCTGTTTTAAATATAGGTGAGACAGTGGCCTCTTTCCATGCCTCCGGAAGAGTGCCCATCCGAAGTGTCTGTTTGAACGGATTAAAGAGAGGCACCGCCAAACCGATGGTAGCTTCCTTGAGGATCCGGAGATGGATCGCGTCTGGTCCCATGGCACTCTAAGGATTGATCTCAAGCAAGAAGTTCTGAACGTCGGACACAGAAAAGTCAGCTGTCAGGAGGGGGTGTCTCCGCGGGAGAATTGGATGCCAGTTTGGCAGATCCACATTGTAGACAGATGAGTAGTATTCTCTTAACACCTCGGCAACCACTTGTGTATTGGAGGAGGTTTCCCCATCGGAAAGCCGCAGAGAAGCGTTGAGAACTTGGTTTTTCTCTGGCGTCGTATATACTTGAAAAGAAAGTTCTTATTCTCGTGAGCTACCTGTAGGATTTTCGACTGTACGTGTTGGGTGTGTTGCCAGATTGCCCGCTTGCACCTGTTTCGTACAGAGCGAAAAGCCTCTAGATCCTCTGGCCCACCCGTTAGCTTCTGCTTAGAGAATAGACGAGAACGTACTTCAAGAAGGCAGCGTATGCTCCGCGGGAGCGGTGCATGAGAGGAGAACTTCCATAGTTTTCGAGGAACAAATGCCTCATCGGCTTCGTGAATGGCAGCTTTAAAGGAAAGGTAGTTCAAGTTCACAGAGTCGGATGTAAGGCTGAGTGTGCTTAAGAACGCCCTTAGTGCGTTGACGTCTGCTTTCTGGAAGTTTCGGAATGAAGTCTTTGTCACAGCGTTTTGGAGCCAGTAACAGATAAAGTCAAAGGTTAGTAGCATGTGGTCACTATGCCCTAGCGGTAGTTTGATAACCACCCTACCTACCAGGTCAGCCTCGTTTGTAATGACCAGATCGAGCAAGGAGGGTGTCTGTCATGGACGGCGTTTTTTAGGTAGATCGACATGCCGTGTCCAGGCTTTCTCATGGATCAACATTGCCAAGGGTTCCGAGAACCCGCATCCACAGTCCTCATGGGAAGCCGCCACAGAGTTGAGTTTGGGTGCGTTAAAGTCACCCATAATAATGTGGTTGCACGATACAAGGCTTTTTTGGCTGTGACAAACCCGGTGTTAGCCTCAGGAGACAAAAGAAGTGCTTAGGATTGGTTTTTAATGTATTCGTGATGGGTTTTAACAGCGCTGAACACCGTGCATTAAGGCGAAAATCACAAGTGACAATGCATAAGAAGCGTCGGGGACTTCGTAGGGTAGTCCTTATCAGCACTAATCTTCTCGGGCAAATGCCGGATACCGTTACTGTCGAATGGATGTCTGAGAAAATCTATGGAAGTAACTCCGAAGATGCATTTCATACGGTTTAGCGTTACACCGTATTGGGTAGAACGTTCGAACAGCTTTCGAAGATGTGAGACGTGCTGCCGAGCTTCTTCGCTCGCGACTAAGATGTCGTCAATACAAACGTACACAAAATTAAGACCACAAAGCACTTGCCTCACGAACCTTTGGAAAGCCTGGGCGGCGTTCTGTGGGTCAAATTCCACGCGGACGAATTCATAGAGTACAAAGGGCGTGGTGATTGTGGTCTTCAGGACGTCCTCCGGAGCCACGGCGATCCGATGGTAGGCTCGAACTAAATATATCTTGGAAAAGGTAACCTCCCCACTTAACCCGATTGAGAAGTCGTGGATGTTAGCGGTACCATTTTTCGTGGTTAACGTCATGATGTATCCCAGTGACTTCTTGGATGCTTTGAACCAAAGTCTGCCAACGGAAACCCTTTTTGTAGACTCTTGAGGAAAACATGCATTTTGCACCGCTCTGGCTTGTTCCCTCCGCGAAAGTGTGGTCTGAATTCATCCCCCCGAAACTTGGCTCTCCTCCCCGAGTGCCCTATCCTTCAAGCTCGTCGCGACTATCTCAATTTTAGCGGCGGACAAAGCCACTGCCTTGCAGGCAGCCGCAGCGCCTGGAAGGGCATTTGCTATGTACTCATTCAACGAGCTCAGTTCTGACTTCATTTCAGGTAAAGTTCTCTGAGTATCACACAGGGCTTTTCCTACCGTGGCTATCTGTGCGCTAGCATCCTTAGACGCCTTGTAGCCAAACTTGCACGCTTCCGATTTCCGCTCGCTCGGGGTGGCGAGTAGAGCATCCGACGTGTCCTTCAGTGGGGTGCAGCTTTCTCGGAAGAGACAGCTTATACAGATAAATGACCTTTTTGAAGAAGTGAGCCGGGCGTACTGGTCCTCCTTGAGGCCAGTACATCTAAAGTGGTACCAGCGTAGGCACGTCTGCATTGCATACCGTTCTGAACAGTCATGCGGCATCTGAAACGACCACAAGCACTTGATACCTCGGATTCACCAATGTTACCGGATCTTGTGCGTGTCATTGTGTTATGATCTGTGAGCAAAAATGACAGTTGTTAACGGAAAAGAAACAGGGGGCTAGAAAATAATGCGGATACTATCGATCACGAATAATACAATACGCAACGAGTCATGCTATTCGACAACGAATAACAGTGGTGGTGTGTAATATTTTGATACACTGCGAACCAAGATAGCAAAAATATGAATGGACAATGACAGCGAGTAGATTAAGACCAAATTTGGAAGTACCCGCGCGAGCAAGTAAACAACAGTTTTGGTTATCAGTATCACATCCAGGACTTATTGAAGGCCTACGCCTGTTGACACCAGGATATTTGACTAGCGCGCTCCGAGGTTGACAGGATCGTGGTATCTGTCAATGCACTACTGAGCACGGGAAACTCGAACTTTGACTGGAATTTTTTTGGCTGTCGTTGCGGTATTTTTACTGTTGGGTATTCGCGGCAACCGGTCGTATTTTTCTGGATAGTCACCGTGCCGAGCAGACATCCCGTAGACGCACGGAGGGTTATGCCATCTGTTTAAACCAGATGAGTTTGACACTGACCGTAACTGCGGCCCTCACCTCCCAAAAGTGTTCAATGCAGTCTAGCTCACATTTCAACTCCGTAATCGTGACACGCCTTTTGATAGTTTTATTCACCATCACCTGCGTGCAGCGCACCCGACGACAAGGCTGTTCTTGCCGCCCTAGTCCGTTTTTGGTCTACACAGCGTTTCTCCACTCTCTTATTAGTGGCGATTTCAACGCACCACAACTCAACATGGTATCCATATCTCATGGGAACTGTGACCGATTGCTATGTTTCTCCTCGAGAAACACTGGACACAGCACGTCGACCAACTTACAAGGGCACTGTTCACGACAGGCACTGCTTGCTTTACGTGGCCATCATAAATAAAGGTACCCACGGTGGCCAGCAGACCACCGCTGGTATATAGCAACCACCTGCCTATAGTTTGTGGATGTAATTGTTGCCGGCTGCAGAACATCGCTACGAAGAACCCATCCCAAAACTTCCATAAACAGAAACTAACGAGCAAACCGGAAGACCCAGACACAGCCCAAGAGACAAGTGCAGGCGGAAAATCCGCCAACACACACCAGATACAGAAAAAATTATTAATGGTAGTCCGCGAAAGTAGGGACTATACAAACGCAGTCAACACCAGTGGAAAAACAAACCCTCAGCGCCTTTTAAGCAGCTCTCCGGCAAGAGAACTTCCAACCAACAAATGGGTGTCTTGGCGTTCATGGAAGAACAAAGCCGCAGCCTGTATTACGGTTCCGGAGAAGTGGCATTCGATTTTCCTACAAAGGAGCTTCCAACATTCACTTTTGGCAGTTGACTTCCCTGTGACTGTTGTTTAAGTCCTCTTGTTTAAGGTCGTTCCATATAGTGCAATAGGATCAGGCTCGATTCGTCCCCGAAACCTTGAAGAAGAGACAATCGGTCTGGTGGTGTCTCTCTATATTCTGTTCAACCGGACATCTTGCACTGGCAACCCCCAGAGGCATAAAAAGAGGTCACTGTCGCAAACATATTTAGCGCTGGAGATGTAAAGTGTACCAGAAGCTATCAGCCAATCAGCCTCAACAGCATCCCATGCAAGATGATGTAGCGTCCGTTACAGCACGCCATCTTCAAACAAATTCTTCACAAATACCCACGTCTTCTTTACTCAGGATGGCTTTCTTTTCGGCGCGTCGTACACAACCATTACGGTAATCTTCATAAATTTCCTGAAAGAGGCCAAAGGAGGTGGCCGCATCTGTGGTACCATTATATCGATTTCCCCAAAGCCTTCAGCCGCGTCCCACACGGCCCTCTTGTACATAAAATGAAAGCATAAGGGATCCAAGCAAAGGTTATCTACTGTATTACATCCTCCCCTGGTAGCAGGGTTTTCATAGTATAAACCAAGTCCAGCCATTATTCTCCCTCCCCAATCTCCACTGCGGTTCCTCAGAGATCTGTACTTGAGCCGATGTTGTTTATGACACATATTAATGACCCCCGACCTTATTTCTAGAAACGCTCACCTTCACGTCGATGGCTTAGAAATTTAGGATTCCCCTGGTCCCAATGCGTCAAAGATTTACCCTGACCATATCAAGTACTGGGCGAATGACCGTGGTCTTCTCCAGACGACAACCGGCGTGCACTCACGTCTCTCAGAAGAAATCCCAGATTCTAACCGTAATACACAGTTCACAAATTGTGATAGATTTCATCAAATCGGACCCGAAGAAGGACATAGGCTCACGCTGTCGCCCAACTTACTAATTCTCTTATCACCACCAAATGAGCGCTCAAGGGGAGTCTGGCACCCCTGAAGTAATGAACGAAGTTTTCCCCTGCATGAACAGACCTACGCGTGTGACGTTTTATGGGGTCTAAATGACACCACTACTTGAGTATGTCAATCAAGTCGTTTCCGCCGGATTGAAGTGAGAGGTATTCGTCAGTGAAGATACCAATGAGTAACCACCGAAATGGTCAACGGCTTGCGACGTATCTTCAGCACAGGACTCGTGTAGTAGTTCGTCAACCCCGTAGATGATTACAGACAAATGGGTCACAATAAGAGGTTCTACAAACGTCGACTGCACATCTTTTTTAGGCCACAATTTCTTGCAGGGCTGTCGGCCACTTGGATGGATTTCAGTTAGAGGTTTTCAGCTTCACTTCTAGGGGCAGTTCTGAAGCGTTATCAGAGTCCCACCAACCTACCATTGTTAGACTGGTATTTTACTCAGTTCCTTGTCATTTCTGTGGCCTACAAGAGCGTGGCTACAATCTGTGTTGAATGGCTGACTTTCAGGTCAATGGATATTCGTTATATATTGAGAGAGATAAACCGAGTGAACCCGGGTGATCTGTGTCTCCAGCCCGAAAATTGTGCTGAAGTCGCTGAGCTCGCTGCTTTCAGGTCAGGTCGCTGGAGTTGGCGGCCCTTGCCATATGTTGTATTTAAACGCACCAAACACAGGTGACCACACAGACCACGTTCAACATTCGCAATAGGTTTTAGAGTGGCCGCTCGCTTTGAGTGGCGGCTGTAGTGTGTATTCCAGAGCAAACAACATTATGTTTAGGGAGAACATAAAGTCTACATGCTTCTTCCAAGAAACAAGGGATAGTGGTACCGCAAGTTGCAAAGTAATCATTTCACGTACACACTCAACCCGCATCTCCCTGTTGACGAAAACCATGCTGGTTTTGGGGGCCGTTGGTAAAGCAGCTGCTTACGTTTAGTGACAACTATCGTGTGTTTGATAGCAAGTCTATGGCTACGTTCCATGTCTTTATTTGCTCCCTCCACGGTGCTCTTTTCTTTTACATTCAAAATCCTCTGGACAGAGATAGCAGGGTGTGATTTTCCTTTCGTATTTGAATAATTTAGAAACTCCGGTGGGGTGAGTGGGACTCAAAGTCGTATACAAAAACAGCACATTTTGGTTGACCTAACATCAACCGACACCATTTGACGATTAAGTGACCCATTACGAGTAAATCACCTCCTTATGTTGAAACAGCGTAGCGGTGAACGATGAAAGCGTCTTTCTAGGGATATTCAAGGCAAAGTGCCCGAATGTTTAGGAATATCTAGATTACTTTTACAAATGTCAATGAGAACCTTGCAGAGAGTTTTCCATTAACACTTTGCAGACACCTAGAAGCACTGAGAAACACGGAGGGGTAGAACTGCCGCCAGGTTGCCCGTATGGAATTGTGGTGTGCAGGTGCGTACACAGTACACGTTGAACAACACCCCCCAAACATGATGCTTCTTGACCCAACTGATATGATAACAAACTGTGGTTTTGCAACCTACAAAAGTGAGGCATTGTGGACCGTTCGTTATCTTGCTGTTGGATATCAAATTGGAGGGGCAGACCTCGTTTATTTATCGCCTTATTTTCGGCGAGCTTACCATTGATCTTAGAAAAAGATGTTTGGCTATCGATAATGAACCGCATGTCTGTGAAATGATGGACCATTGCAAGAGTTCTAGTAAGATGATATTGCATGTGATCAAGAAGTATGGGATTAAAATGCATCGACGTGATTTGGACAACCGACGCAAGCCTATTGGTTCTGTGAGCTGCGCTCAGTCTAATCGCGACGCCTGTCAATAGGCTGGATCCGGAATAGTCGCGTCTGTAATGCAACGAGCTTCGGTATATTCCGAGGCTGCTGAGCAACTAATTTGGATCCAAAAAGGAAACCAGCCGTGAAAGCGATTTTTTTCATTAATTTGGTGTTAGGGTACAAAAAAGCTATCATGAGTTGAATGGACGGAGATAACAACGAACCCCGATAATGGCCTCATTAACCGTACATGTTCCAAGATTAGCGGCTCATATGAACACGAACAAGTACGATGAGTCTCTTAATAGCGGAGTGATGAAGCGCAAATGAAACCACTTAACACATGAACGAAGGTCAAGCAGTGGAGAGTAAAGACGAATCAACTGCGCGATAAAAAGTTTCCACAAGTAAACAGTGTCAGAATTTGCCAATGCATCAAGGTTAACGCTTGTATAAGGAAGGATCTGTGGCGCGTAATTTGAATGATCGTGTATGTTCCTGCAGGGAAGGCTGGCAATCACTTACGGGAAGATTTCGAATGTGAAAAGAAGGTTTAACAGAAAAGGAGTAGATAACGACAGAGAACGTGCTCACTGGTTTTTCGTCAGACACAGCAGTCGGCACTCAGCACCGGCAGCGAATTTAACATCAGACACAACAAACTAGATGGCTCCAGCACAATTATTAGGTTGCAAGATTTTTCAACATTGGTGAGCAAATGCAGCTGTCTACTGCAAGAGATAGTGCTCGGGTTCGTTGGGTTTGTACCCCACAGTGCTTTCCAATTATGTTATAATTATGGAGATTTTATTCCGGGAGAAGCTACGCATCAGTTAAACTATGGCGGCTCCATGCTATGGTTCGCTTTGTCGGTAGGTGTAATTGAAGCATGTGTTACATTTTTCACACACTGATGTCGGATGAAACTGCTATCAATTATAGAACGGTCTTTGAACACACGTCGAGTATGTTTTCTTACATTTTCATTGTTCGAACCTTCGTTATTGCTCGCTCCACAACACAACGGGGAGCAGTACGTGACATTCATCCACAGTGTGCCGTTGTATTTTGTCGGTTCAATTCTCTGAGTGATGTACCTATAAATTACCGTCAGTTGGTCGGGATAGATGATCATCGTGAGAATCGCATCTACTAGTTAACCCACAATATGGTTTCCACAGGAAACGTGGGGCAGTTAAATGGTCTTCTGCAGCCTGTGAAATCTGTCAGTGGTAATGCTTACTATTATTTGTCAAAACTGGGCCCTCGTGTAGAAGTGGCTCTGTTTTTCATTCCAGCAGATGATTCCATCTTGCCACGTTGTTGTTGCATTTTGTTCGATTGAGGAAATCTGGTGGTTGCTGGCAGACTCTGTTTAACCCGAAACCCTGCATTCTGAACGCAACGAGCCCGCTGTTTTTACGTCTCCACTCTTTCCTCATTCGCGTTTGAACAAAATAAGAAACGTTGGTGATGTTTTTGAGGGTGTATGAGTGCAATCAGTGATCGCAAACACCTGGTTGCTTTGCAAAGGTTAGATGAATTATTCCCAAGCCATTAGGAGAGTTTGATGCACTTTCCAATTCCAGTTAGGGGATGTGCAGATAGGTGACCGAACACCTTTCAAGAACTTACGGAAAGAAACAAACGGCAGGAACGACTGATACGAGCCTTTCTTTTTTGGCTTGGGGTGAGACACAAGAAACCGAGTGTCGCTGGTCATGAAAAGTTTGGCAGTAAATTCGTATATATCAACTTCCAGCATTCTCCTCACAGCACGTGAACCTAGCGGTTATACCGCATATCTCCAATAAGCAATATTGCACGTATGTTTGATGAATTATGCCGGATATCTGCAGCTTCCGCAGAAGCCTCCAACTTCCCCTGTTGCAAGCGCAGGAGGTCCAGCTTTGGATGTTGTATGAATGACCAGGAAAAGTCGGAAACTGAGATAACTGAAGATCCCATGAAAACGGCTCGTATTAGACGGGTGGCCAAAGGTATGCTTGAGCATTTCAAAACGGAACTTTGGGAGAGTTTCAAACGACGGTGGGCCTTGAAAACTGTAGACGGCGACGTTTGTCAGACATGAATCCCAAAGGTGAATCCCGTGAAATGAGATGCAAACAACGTGTGCTGGGCACAGTGCACTCAGTGCTCCGACTGGTACCATCACTTATGTGCCAACTTCAAAGAATCTTATCCGGTATATACCTGCGTGGACTGCGACAACGTGGACCTTGCAACATGACCAGCTGGGAGAGAGAAGGACCATCTTGTGGATTAGGAATATAAAGAAACGACCCCCTTCAGAGTCAAATACTGAATGGTTTCACGGGTTACACCCATTTATTTGCAAGCGGGTCTGCAGTAGCTATCGCCGTTAGTCACTTGAGGTATAATAGGTCATCTTTCAATGGTTTATCTGTGAGAATTTCAGGCAGGTGTATGTGTCCATACATAAACATGAGCGAAAGCATATTTGCCTACATATGTGTTTTACATATACACACTTGTGTGTTCACTTAATTAAATATACGCATATGTATGGAAGTAATTACGCATGTACGTATGCATATATATCTTGACCTTTCCTGCTACCGCAGCCCGGTGAGCAGGTTTGTGTGTCGTCTTGATCCGGCTGGTCATGGGACTTCGGTCCTTTCATGTTCAGCCATGTCAGGTTGGCCAAAAGAGGGCAGTCAGACCAAAGGCAGATGCGGATGTTGTGGAAGATGCTAGTATGTTGTGGTATGGTTCGACTTGGTGTTTGTGCTTGCCTGATCTAGTTTTGTTGTTGTGATTCGGTTGTATTTGCAATAGTACTGGTCTGAAAGTCTGTTAACATTTTACGTGAGTGACCCTTGAAGCTGTGTGTAGTCAGTGCAACTTGATTGCCGCTCGTGACAGATGTTGTTGCAATTGTGTGTTCACTTCCGTTTCACCTGCTGCCTTGTGGCACAAAATTTTGAGCAGGATGATTTGACTGAGGGCCCTATATCTGGGAGTCCTTGCAGTAGCCCAAGCCTACATAATTCACTAAATACACTACAAACCAAACACAGTAATATATCGACCGTTGCGCTGGATGAACCGGGTCACCTAGTCTGCTGCAGACGGCATTGCCGATAGGCCAGAAGATGCTGCTGGCAACCCCTACCACTTCCCCTACACTAATAACCCCGCCGGTACGAATTCTGGAGCAGACAATGCTAATGGGAGTTTCGGAATATGACGACCAGCCTGAGACGCTTCCGATGACGTGAAACACTTTCCACTGGGGCAGAAATTGCGCATGCTGCTGGATCGTTGCTAAACCACAGAACGGCCGGAACGGTGAACCGCGCTGATTGTTGTGGAATTGAGCTGGCATGGAAACGACGTAACAACTTTGACTGAGACAAGGCTTGCATGTCATGGTAACCTCTGAGAAACAGATGCTAGGTACGGCTTCTCCTGGATAGGTCACTCGATGGGAGGTGCGCGAGAGCGTGGTCTGTTTTACAGTCGCTGGCCACATCAACGCCCTGGTGACAGGAGGGCCGTAAGGCATCAGCTTCCGAATCAAGTCGATGGGCCTGCAACTCGGTCCAGGTAAGCCTGCCGCAATTTTCGGTGTTCATGTTCCAACTACACGACGCAATGCGGATGAGAAGATTCCGTTCTGTGATCACTCTTCTCCCACACTTAAGTCGGCACCGGTGAGTGACCGACTGTCTGTTCTAGGTGACTTGATTGCTCGAGCTGAGCACGACTCCGCAGCCCGACCTGAATTCCCCAGACCTTACGGTATTAGTTCGATCAACGAGAATGTTGACCATCTGATCTATGTGTGTGTCAATCAGTGGCAGGCTATCCAGAACACCCGATTCTTGCCGGATGCGAGCGACATCACTACATGGACCCACTGACGAAGCGGTCATCAGTAGCCGCCCGATTGTGGAATTGTGCAGTAGCGCGACAACCGTAAAGTGCGTACGCGGTGCATTCAGCTATCGTATGACTGATCCCACATGAATTTCCGTCTGTGTAAGTTGTGTGCACCAATTACCGGGCCTTTGACTCATGCTTTTTGATTTTCCTTACCTTTCTGGGTTCTCGTTGTGCTCCCGTCCTTCAGAAGAACGCTGTCCCTCATTCCAACGCCCTTATGCACGCCACACTTATCGCGCGAGTGATGCGCGGCTCTGAGTGTGGCACCGATCACCGACCTGTCAGGATCAAGTTGTCCATTCATATGTGCGGGCCCGCTTTTCGCAGATCCTCCGGAAAAGGGCAAATTTTTGGCGTCAAAAGACTGTAGGATTTCGACACGGGTTGTTTTATAACGCGCTGTTTTCGCTCATCTGAAGACCCTGCCGTATCCACTATGTGATATGTCTGGACTGAAGCGATTTCTCGTTTAGGGAAGGCACAGCTAATGTGTTCGCGCACATTCCGCCACGGACGGGGTCGTGGTCAAACTGGTGCCAACCAATCACAGATGGCAATTAGCTGGTGATGATTGCGCACCTGTTTCGAACAACCAAGTTGCCTAATGCAAGGTCGTAAACGCTGTAGTTCTCCCACAAGAAGATGTTTTTTTAATAAGTTGATACTGCTTAGTGCCGTTCAGATTATTGTTCAGGTTTTTCCACATTGAATAGTTTATCAAAACAACCACCCCTGAGGATATGTGGCATCACTCCAAGAAACAATTCACGGCAGCACTCACCTAGAGGACCAGTGACGAACGCCGGAAAAGTCCGGACTGGTCCGACGAACGAAACGCGGCTACTTTCAGCTTAGCACGAGAGAAGAATCCGGCGTCTGCTGTTCCCATAAGGGACCCGGAAAATGAAGGCCAGAGGGTGACGTTCCGGATTACTCGTCGCCAAATGTCCGAGTCGAGGATGATCGATGAAAGAAGTAAAGTATGCGGATGCACGGCTATGCCGATCGCCGACAACACAAGGATTTTGCTCGGGGTGATCTCCGATCCATACGTGCACTCCACCGAAGCACCAACTGACGTGGACACAGGCTGTCCGTGCACCTAGCCGGGAAATGTAGTGAAAATCTACCGCAATTCACTATCCTCACGAATCGTCTTACCACCATTGCTTGGGCGACCGTGAAAGGCCTACCGCAACACGCCATCAAACCTTCACTTGGTCACGCCCCGAATATGCCAAAGTTACTCACGGAGAGTAGTCAATCCCCCAACGAAAAGACTGTTCGCAAACACGGATTCCGAGGTGAACTCTTGAAGAGTGAAGGAGGAGCGCTGTAACGCGCCTTGCTGTATCTGGTTTGCTCCTTCTTGGAGCAGAAAGAAATGCCTCAAGATTCGAGGGGGGTTCTCAACGTAAATTTGTTTGAAGGTGAGGGTGGCGAGCAATGCCATCACAGCTATCAAGGAATAAGTGCGCTGCGCTGGGGAAGTGCTTTTAGGAATCCTCCCGAACTGACTGAATGCGAACTTTTGGGGTCAAAAGTTCCCGATGAGCAGTGCGGGTTACGGCGAGTCGTGGTACAACCATCTTGATGTTCTCCGCTAGACAGCTACAAGAAAAGTGCCGGGAACGAAACCAGCTCCCGTGTTCACTTTTCATGGACTTCACCAAGGTCTTCAGTTCTACTAGCCACGAGGCGTTGCGGACGGTGCTTGGTGAGCTTAAATGTTCAGGTAAGTTCGTCAGTATGAGTAGGTTGTTGCATGTGGTTATGAGGGCGAAGAGGCAGTCGTGTGGATCCCCCCTGATGATTCTGACATTGCCACTGGCATGAGGCAGGGTTGCGTCCCAGCCAAAACTCCACTTAGTTTTTAATTAACTGCCCCTCTAACATTCGCTTTTCAGGACTCTGGAGAGTACAACGTCGAGGTAGAATATGGGATGGATGGACGCCTGCTGAATGTTCAACGTTTTGAAGTTTCAGCCCGGCTACACACGTTAACCATGCACATGCCTCTCTTAGCAGAAGACGGCGCCCTGTTCGTACACAGCCGGGACGACCTATAGCAACTGGCCACGGTTTACGTGATTGCGGTATCCAAGTTTGGACTGAATATCAACGCAGATAATACATTTTCTTTCTTTCGACCTTCTCTGAATGAAAGTGCCGTTTATTCACCTTCACCCGAAATCCACGTCAATGGAGACGTTGTCGATAGCTGTGAGAACTTTTGTTACTCAGGTAAAAAGTTATCGACAGATCTGTCCGTGGACCGCGAGTTGAGAGACCGTGTGGCGTAGGTAGGTGCTGCTTACGGACATGTTGAAAGACGTGTCTGGAAGAATCACAGCCTGAAGATGGGCATCAAGCAGTGTGTCTGCTGCTCAGTGGTGCTGTCTATATTGCCGCACGGCAGTGAAAGTTGGAGACCGTATCAGCGGAACGTGTGCTATCTGAGCCGTTTCCATTTGCAGTGTCTGATACGCATCTTGGGTATTCGATGGTCGGACATGGTTCCGAACTCTGAGGCGCTGTGGCAAACGGACACAGACGAGATGGAAACCATACTGCAGCTCAATCAGTTTCATCGGTTAGGTCACGTCCGTCGAATGGGCGATTGCCGCATTCAAAAGCAGCTGCTTAAACCATGTGAGCAAAATATTGGTGGTCAAATGCCGCGCTACCAAGGCCTTATCCAGGCGCTTCTTTCGCGTCGTAACATTGACTTCAGCTGTTGAACCGAATGGTCTGGATACAAGGGATCCGGATGGATGTGCGCAAATACAATCAGTAGTGATTACGGAGCCGTGAGTGGAAGCGCGCGGTGAGCAATGAAACCATCGATGTCATAGGGCGTGGTGACATGACTGCATGGTTTTATGGCGTACACGGCTGCGAATACACTGACCTTTTTGGGTTGAAAGGTTGTTACAGTTTACGACACAGCCCAGGCCGCGAGATCTGACAGTTAGCCATACTGATGCTGGATCAGCTTCGCCGGCTGAGTCACCTCCATCAGATGGGCGATGATCGTAATCCAAAGCAGCTGTTCTTAGGACCACCGAAGTTAGGTAAGCGGAATCCTGACGGTCACAGGCGGCGATATTGGGATTTTGCCCTGGTAAGCCTGTAGCGTTTTGACGCTGATTTTAAATGTTGGGAAGGTTTGGCAGTGAGCCAGACAGTTTAAAGGAATGAGATCTGGAAGTACTGGACCATGGACGGTCACGGTGGCATGACTACATAGTGTTACGTCGTTTGCGACCACAAATATGCTGGTCGTTCGGGACCGGTAAGTCATCAACGTGTGTTTAACACACCACCGGTTAAGACAAAGCGGGTACGTTTGCATCAGGTAGATTGTATCAATTATGTCCCTTTTTCCTGTTCGCGACAACCAACCTCTGCCTCTGTTTGGGGACCACCTCCTCCTCTTTTCAGAAGCCTGGATTTCTGCGACCTACCGTCCTTCCTTTTATGTAGAATTATTGGTGTATCGTATGATAAATGTTTTGCTTGTCTCCTCCCAGTCCAACCTTGCATTTTGATTTTACTTGTAACGCGCAACCAAAACCAGCGAGCGCGCACGAATTGAATTTGAGTTGTGTGACTGGGTGTGCTGCTGTGTTGTTGGTGCTGTTTTAGCTTACGTTTGTGTAAGTCGTATGCATGGCTTACTGGGCCTTCGGCTCATGTCTGTTCGTACTGTTTCTCCCTTCAGAACTGTTGTTCGAACCCTTACTTCGGAAGAGCTTTGTCCCCTAATGCGTCCACGTTGCCCGAATGTTGGTCCGCGAAGTCACGGGCATCCAGAATAGAGTCAGCTGGCCTGCATGTTACATACTTTTCATCTTTCCTAGGACGTACTTACGCGCGTTATTTTCTCAATATTTTTCTTCTCATCGTAGGTATTCCATTCGCAATTTTTCTGTTTATTCCTCGTGAGGTAGCGGTTTCAGTTTCGAGCTAACCTATGAATTGTCTGGCCGTCATTGACCGGCAATACATAGTGGCGTCACCCACAAACATCCTGGTCTTTTTCCTTCTAGTTTACACTGGATGCATGATGTGTGTGAAGCCAAAGTGTTGTGGCGTAAGCGACTTGAGGCGATGGTTGAGCGCAAATAACCCTTGGCATCAGTCAACGTGACAAGCCAGTCGAAAGCGAATGCTCCGAAACGTGTATGGCGGAATTTTACCGACCAACCTTCCTGAACTTGTTTCTCCCCTTTGCTGCAATTATTCATTTCTCCACATTCGCTAATTTTGTCACACTGAGCGTGCTTAGAAACGTTTGCTTGTAGGACGTTGTTCTTGAGCGATCCGTCCACTGTTTCTTCCTACTGATGGACCCTTGTTTATCTGTACTCTAGGTTTTACTTTCGGTCTTGGACTTCGTGCATTTGCTGAGATCATTATCGAGGTATTTTGTCTTGCCTCCAGTCTTCGAGTTTTTATGTATACTATCACCTAGTCAAAAATAAATCCACCAACGCCACCGCGTTTTTCCAAATAAGAATCCCTCGCTCAGAAGGCTGAAACTTTAAGGGACCCTAGCTATAACGCGGTCGCGACTATTTGAGATCCAGCGGGGTGAAATACGCTGCGGTTTGATTAAATGTTGCTCGGTTGATCAGACCTCCGAACCTATAAATGATTGCCTCCGGCGAGATCACGCGCTGAAATTGGAATTTGCATTAAACATGCGGAACCATCGGCCGTCTACGATATTTAAACGATCCAAAAAGTAAGCTTTTCTGGGGGGCGAACAGTCAAAAAGAGGAAGGTTGGCTGTGTGGACCCCACCGGCCTTCGTGAGTGATCATGATAGTACTGGGGAACTTGCAAAAGAAGATTCCACAGTTAAGTGTTTTCTACTTCGGCAAATAATGAAAGTTTCTGAAACACTTCGTCAGCGGCAGGATGCAAGTGGCTCATGCGGTGAATACAGTTTCTGAATGGCGTCGTACCCTGGAACTGATAAGGGGGGCTTAAGTCATTTTCGGTAACGATGGCGCATCCCGCAAACTGTTTTTGGTGATAAAATCTTTTTCTCCCTTCATGCATGAGGAGCAAACCGCCCGCCGAGACAGTGATAACCATTTGCGGCGATTGCCGTAAGGTGCACTGTTTATTGCGCTGGTGGGTTGCGTTAACCCCATTGTTCTGCAACGAAAGGATAAGACTGTGATAGGTGGGATCGTGGACTAGTGTATTACATTACTCAGACAGAGATGCACTTTTGTATAGGCTGCTGGAAATCAGGGATAATGTTGAGAGCGCGAGAAGGCTATCGCAAGTGATTGATGATCATACGAAGAAAGGAAAATGGCAACGGAACAAGGAAGTGAGAACAAACAAGGAAAACATTTTATTCTCAAGTTTCGCAAATCAATTCAGAACACACGGACGACTAAGGTTCATCAAGCCTGTGCTTCAGGACGTTCGTCGCCGAGTCGAGTACCGCCAACACAAACGATTTGTTTTCAGCGTTCATCATGAAGCAAGCGAAAATCGCACTCCACTGTTCTTCTTGCAACTCTGTTTTGTGAGCTTCCATTGTCACCTTTGAGCCTGTCGGTTGTTAATCTAGATGAACAGCTTTCCATCAATTTTGGTTTATATTTTAGGAACGAAAAGACTTCCACCAATCCCCAGGTTTACATGTTTTGTCCGTAGAAGGTAGACTCAAATGCCTGAGTCTGCTCTAATAATTCACACCGGTATTCCACGCAGTAATTACTTGCCCTTTTCGAATCGCGCGCGTACTAGATGTACTAAATGTTCCTCAAACAACGTGAACAGGCGCTGCGCCCGATCCGGCGCTTTTACGTCCAAACTGATGCATAGAAATCAGGTTTGCTCACAGCGTTCATGATTTTGCAGCAAGCACTGCACGAACAGAGGTATCAAAATCTCTATTTTCCAAAACTACACGGCTTTCTCAAGCAGCTACAGTGTCCAGTGGGCCTTTATCTCAGTGGCTGTGTTTTGGGTGAAGGTTTGATGTTCACCCCCATACGCATCAGTATATCTCTTGCTTCGGATATTTAAAGAGCGACCATGGAAATCACCGTCTCCCCTGAGTACCCAAGGCAATCTATCACTTTTGCCCTCAACAAGTTTGACGATATTTCTCACCTTACTGACTATTGATGGATTTTATCTGGAACCCCCTGCAAGACCTCCTCAATTGAACAGCCAGGTGGCTCTAAGTCATCCGCAGAGTTGAAGCATTGCATGCCAGGCGGAGCGTTAGTAGTTTGACATAAATAGGCAACAGATGTTTTATTACAGGCACCTTTGAAGCCGTATTCCTTATAATTACTGTGTTTGGCTGAGTGCATTTTACTCCATCGTAATGCATTTCGATCTTGGAGTTAGGCATCTATCTGATTCAGAGTATCCAGGGCCACAGTGTAAGCTCCAAGTTTGTGATGGGACTCCCCAGTTTCCCAAAAACATCGTTCTATATATCTTGCAAGAGGCTTAAAACATTACCACTCTACGTAGCCTTCAAAGTTGGCACGGATGTTTGACCCCCCCCGCCTCTCACGAGCGTTCCCGATCTTCTAGTACTATTTTCGACATCCCATCCACGCGTTTGTCTTCCGAGTGGGGGCTTGCTCTGTAGCCTGGATTGTGTCTTGTGTCCTCCGTCCTCTGTTGTTCATCGCCGTCAGCCTTTGGTTCTCCGTCTAGCATGATGTTACCTGCCGTATCGTTAATCCTTTCGTTATCTGTTACAACCAGGTTACCTGCCCATAGACTGCGTAAGTTGTAACGATAGACTCCTCAACGGAGTCCTATTATTAGCCGAATCAAGGGCCCTATTTACGGCCTACCTGCCCCGTCTATCCAATCTGTTGGTTAGTTGACCTAGAAAAGATAAAGAATTTATTAGACAGGATCGGTTTCTCACGAACTTCCTGCAGGGCTGATGATGGACTGCTCTTGGGGACGTGATCTGTAGTGCTGTCCTTGAGTATTCTTTCCGTTAATTTCGAAAAAAAAGTCGTGAGACCGACAAGCCGGTAGAACGCACGATCCCCCTCTTCGCCTGTCTTATTTGTAAGGGCCACCAAATTTATCTTCCAGTACTGCGATAGCGTGGCTCTCACTAATGACACGATGAGCCAGCAGGTTAGAGGACCCGCCAAGGCGTTAACCGGTGGCATCAGCAAAGGTTCATCTGTAACATCTAGCTCTGCCACTCCGTGGATGACCCAGTCGGCTAGTTTCCGTTTCTTCCATTTCGTAATAATACACACATCTGCTATTCGAAACAAGTCAGAGGTACCGGTTGACCGTTGAATGTTCCCAGTACTGGCAGTGCGCACTTTGTCAAAGGAGCGGAGGTAGTTTGCTTCTTTTTTGTTGTCATCCTCACACCTTCTTTACTTTCAACACATTCTGCAGAAACTCCTGCTGACGCTGTGGATTGAGTGTAGTTTTGGCGCGCCTCCAGACTTCTTTCTGCGTGGTTTGCGAGCTTTCAATATTTACACCGTCGACCTTCCTTTGAACTCAGCTAGCTGGTATTTGGGCTTTCGTTTAATCTAGGGAGCGCTAGTGTCCACCGGTAAGCTGGGAATTGTTTCTTTTCGGTATGAGCCTTACTTGCCCGCCTTTCTTAAAATGGAGACACCGCTAATCGCTGTGGTCAACACACCTGTCCGCTTCTCACTCAGACCTCACTGTTGTTTACATCTATCATAATGCAGCAGTTGAGCATCTTAGCGCTTCAGGAATTATTTAGCTGACTATTACTAAACAAGATATTGTTTATTGAACACTGTTGAGAAGAAGATTTTATCCGTGTAATTAAACAAGTCTCATCATGAAAAACTCTTTAATCAGTGTAATATCTGTGATTATAAGAGACTGCATACATTGATGGTTACCCTCATTAAAGTGTGTGCAGAACACAAGAAAGCACCTTGATTGTGTTAAAGTTTCCGGAGACTGAAAAGAAAGAGATATTTTGGTGCACAGTGTGCAAATTTCTCCCTCCAACGCTACCAAAAATTGACTGTCCTTGCGACTTCTCACTGGGCCAACTCACTCATGCATGCATCTAGTCATCTCCAGCTGACCCAATCATAGATGTCACCCGCCTCGAGAAGGCAGGAGCTAAGAAAATTGACGCTCAGTGGAGAATATGTGTCCAGTTTGAGGCTTCTTATCCCGCATCACCCAAACTGGTTTGCCTCAGCATTGGGGCTTACTATTCCCCGACCTGATGAGAGTAGAACTGGACTCACAGATGGAAGCAGAAAACTGCTCCCTGAACCCTTGCTGGGCAATGTATTCATCAACCCTGATTTATCATGAGAAGAAATAGAACTAAAGGATTTCGAATTGTCCGGGTAATAAGACTTCCGTCGGCCCAACCGTACATCGTGGGCTATCCTAAACTACAGATGGCGGCTCCTATTCGAAGCTGCACAGCGCCAAAGCAAACTGGTCTTCTCCAAGGCTTAAACTTTAGTCCCCAGTTGATTTCCTGAGGGTCAGCTTTACTATATAGTTGCTTTGGCGCACACCGGTACCTACATGACGGAAATTAATATCGGAGCACCTTTCAAAGAATTATCGCGTCCACCGCCACTAACCAACTGACGGAAGCTTTTTTGACAAAGCTTATGCGTTATACCTCTTTCAACACTTCTTTCAGCCGGTTTTGGCAGCAACATCGGTTTGGCTCTCCCTTTGCTGGCAGCCGTACAGCCATTCGGATCGTTTACCAATACCCTTGAGGCATAGACGGTTTCAGTGTCGCCAACCCGAGTAAGACCGCACGTCCTATCTCGGATGAAGAGAACACCACTCGCTACTCGGTTGAATCCGCGAAAAACTCAGATAGGTGACCATCCAGTCTAAACCCAGCCATACCAAGCCTGACTAGCCGTTTTAAGGTCATCTGATGAAACTTTCTGCACGTCAAAGTACGACGACTTGGAGATAAATTGCCCAGAGTTCAACACAAGTGTGACACTCGCCGATCTGCCGTGGCGGTGGTTACTGATGCCTGGCTGACTCAGCACATTCATTTCTGAGGCTCATGTACAGTACATGGGACCCAACAAAGCTGATAGGGCTGACGGAGGCAGCAGAGGCTGCGCTGTTCACGACGGCTGACCACAGCTGACTTTCCTCTGTATTCCCCAACTGGTTCCTATTACTGCGCTATCCAGCTTGGTGTGACTACCTGGGTGCTAACTAAGGCAGGCTGCTGATCCCCTTCCATATCTACTTTAGACCCCACCCTAATTATTTCTCTTCATCTCATTTCAGCGCCGCGGCTACACACTCATGGACCTCAACTAGTCCCTGCTAGGACAGAGTTATTTTCTCCCCAATACATTTCCCCGTCTCTGTTAGACGCCGAGTAACACTAGCACACGAGCTGCACCAATAGTTTGAGTTCCAATAGTTCCTAATCTCGCCTTGGCTTTACGTTCGCCAGCGAGCTATTGGTAGTGTGCTTAGCCGGACTGTTGACCACCGTTGCCCTCACGACCATGGAGTTTCGGTGTTTGAGTCTTACCTTACAACCTTCTCAGGTCTCATTTAGTGTGATAATTTTGGGCTATCGGTGATGCTATCAGTCTTTTTTCTCACATCCCGCTTTCTGCTGCTGTCGTTTGCCAGACCCATTGAACAGCACTGGTCGTAGTTGTCAGAACTTCAACTATCCGTGACCTCGTTCATTCACTTTTTTCTCGTCGGCCCCAGACATTGACCCTCCTGCTGTTCCGTCCGCGTTCTTGCGGAAGAATGCTTTCTGAAAATCAGCGTCACTGACTATATATGGACTCTCTCCGAAATTGTTGAATAAACGCAGTTTAAAACAGCACTCAACCGCCACAAGTCGCATCCCTCCCCTCTGACATGCAGCCGCATTAGTCCGGACTCATTTCCATGTCCCGCCTCAACCCTAAATCGCTTTGCCCGCTTACTTTTTATTGTCAAACAACAAGCTTAAGTCCTTTGCCTAAACTTCGACTGGTAGATTGTATAATTAATAATTATGTGTGCGTTATGTAGTCACGTTAAAATTTGTGTACTGATCACGCTTATCTGAGCGTGTTTCTCACAAATGGGTTGAGAAATATGCCATTATTATTATTAAATCATACTGCTTTCGATACGTCGCAGTCTTCACAGATGAGTCCACATTTTCCATCGAACGCCTCGGGTGTCTCCTTGTCATCCTCACGTTTACTGTCGGTTTCCATAACTGAAAATCATGAATTAACTCGTATCAACAAACCCCTGGTGGTTGGAAAGAACCCATCCGCTCCGCCTCGAAGCATTTGCGAAAAACGCCGGCACCTTTTCTCCTCCTCCTCCTTTTCTCCTACGAAAACAGTCCATGGATGCAGATCAACTTCCCCGGGATAGGTGGTGCGTGACCGCTTATCGCCTTTTTGGAAGCGAATGTTGCAACTACTCTGCTTACCACTGACCGATTGCTCCTCTCCATGTTTATTTAGATGTTTTGAAAAGCAAACCAGATAGTGCACCCTGAAATCAGTTCGAATCCTGTCGATTGCTCGGTGGTCCGCAACGTGAAATTTGACTTGGACGTTGCTGCTACCAGTCGCGTTTCGGCAGAGTAAGCAATCATTCCATTAACGTGAAGGGTATGTTTCATGCATTTGTATTTCAACAGAGCTTTCTACAAGTTTTGCCATTTCATCCTTATTATCCTTCAAAATCCAATTGCGCCCCTCCCATAATTTTAATATTCTGGGTGGATGGTTAGGTGTATCATCTTTGCATCTAAATTTGTTCACCGATATCCACAATGCACCTTGACATTTTAAGGCTAAAACTGAGCGACAGTGACAATAATGGGGACGTTGGACAGCCCACAAAACACGCCGAACCTCTTCCGGAGTCAGCCCGAACATGGAAAGTGTCCGTAAGGAGTAGGATTCGAGTAGATGTGCGACGAGATCCAGCCTGCACGACCCTCGTCAGAGTCGTTTTGGAGCAATCAAAAGCTAATTCCGAGTTGGCCGAAGTGGTATCCCAGTCGACTGTTGTTGCCGGTCGCACCTTTCTCGCATTTCTGGTCATTTGCTTCACGTACCAGAGCTGTTCAAATTGTGCAAAATCCAACATTTTCAGACTGCTGATATTATTCCGCAGGTTTCGCTGTCTTTTCTCGAAATCGACGCTTCTTAGCGAGCCATCTTCTCTGACGCGAAGTATAAGGTAATTCAGCGGTAACATTTTTGTCACGGAACTTATACATTGAACGACTTCAACTGGCCTTACGCGGTCTGGTGTAAAGATGCACCTAAGGGACCTCAGCTGACCCTCCAAGTTGACCTTAAGACGGAAATATTGCCGGGAAATATTTATCCACGTGACCGCTGAACATGTAGAAATCACCGTCAGAACGACAAGTGCCGAGATAAAAAGAGAATGCGTATATTTCAGGTGACAACAATAAAATAAGGTTTGTGAAGTATTGGTGAGTAGCAAAGTTGCAGGAGACAGCATATCGATTAAAATTTCCAGGAGTGCATGCGACATTCTAAGTGCACACAGCACGGCCAAGGGAACTGAAGCTAACAAAAGTGAGGAACCAAACATGCAAGAAAAGAAGAATTATTGAAAAAAAACGCGAAAGGGGCGACATCGAAATTCCGTGAAAAATCACTCTATCAGCTAAAAGTTGTCGACGTGAATTCAACGTGAACCACTAAGATTTATAGCAGGCTTCACTGCTTCACTGAGTTCAAAATGAATCTTCTGATAAAGGCGCATCACACGCCCTCAAGTGGCACCCAAAGTCGGACCATGATTTTGATGAATGTCCAGTCTACATCAATGTTTTATGTTACAAATTCTCAACACGCGGAGTCATGATATCCGCCAACGGGACATAACAGAATGGGTTTTACTGTCAACATCCCAACCGCATACACACCTTAAGAATACCACGAATGCGTCGGTGTCAATAGTTTTTAGAAACATCGGGCTTTATTTTGATACAATTTCTTTCGGTTATCTAAATCTACAGAATGACCCGGTATAACAGAAGAAATATCATACAATGCTGGCGGTACCTTAACATATATATGTACATATCGTCATGAATCGTCAGCACCCCGTACCTTTCCATGTTCCTCTTCGGCTTACTCCTACTGTCTTATCTTTGTACCTTCCAGGCGTGGGTTGCCCTAGGAACTGTACAATCTTTGTAAATCTATACTTTTACCATCTTGCGATTAGCTTCTGGGCATCGGCGTTTGGATCTTCCACTATCTCCATTTTGACTCCTTTGAATCACGCGATGATGGAAAGTTTCACGCATCCCTCACGTTACTGAGGATAGTTTGATCAGATGAAAAAGCGTCTTTCCAAGAAGTAGAGTAAAATCCATTACTCATAATTGCTTAAGAAATGTTAGTGTCCATGAGGCGACAATTTTTGTCGTCTCCAGCCAGTTTTTCTTTATCACTCTTGATTTAGCGAATACACGGATATTTATTTTTTGCGCATCCTAATGAACTATGCGCCCCCGGTGCACGACGGAGGTGACGGCTCAGAAAAACTGCTGACACAACCCTGGGAAGTGATACTCTACTGGGGTACACAAACACACAAATTAAGTAAAACAGGCTTACCCTGTGTTCGGGGTAGTGTTTCGAGGTGATGGAAATGTGGTGTGAACAGTCCAGGACTTAAGTAAGTTATTGTTGACCTGTTGGCCGGATTGATTGTTTTAAGAAGATGATATGGAGACAGCCCTCTTGGGGAGTTAGAGTTTGCGTTCGCAACTTTGGGCATCATATTTTGTGTGACCTCTTGTTTAATGACGTAATAAGCTATAAGGATTACAAAAATTACCTACTTCTTGGGTTACGTATCGGGACATCCACATCTGCAGTATCACTGGATGCATGTTTGGACGCCAAGTCAGCGCGCTTTTCATAGTATCCTTCCTTCTCGTATGAAACTGTGGATATGACAATCAGCGATTTAAAGCTTACCGGCCCTTTTAGAAGGCTTCATAGCCAAGACGTCGTAACTCGCAGCACAGAGAATGGTGCGGCTTATCACGCGCCTCAAGATTTGTGACGGTTTGACCGGAGGCCAGGCATACATACCCGCGCCACACATTTGCGCCTAGCTACAGAGAGACACCTCGTGGCTGTTAGCACACTGGACGACGTAATAAATCTGGTAAGAATCATTAGTTTCCTCGAAAAATTGCACCATGGACTGGCAGTCTCTCTGATGATTTCAAGGGTTGGGTACAGGGAGTATCATTTTACTAAATACAATGAGGGCACAATTACAAATTCATCATCATGACATACACACAGGCATTTGCGAATTATATCGAATATGTGGTTACCACTCATGGCAGTTGACAGTGTCCTCTTGGAGAAGGTGTGGAGGACGGAAAAAGAAAGCTTGCGATTACAAAACTCGCACACAGGTGGAGAAGACCTGTAGTGGGCGTCGTCTGACAAGCGGTTACCAATCAAACATGGTCGTTTATGAATAACAACACGGGTATCCGGCTTGTTGCACGAAAAAAGTGAATTGGTCTTGAGCATGGCATGTTGGTGGGTAGCACCTTCAACCGGCAGAAAGGTATCGTCTTGTAACCCATCCGTATCACCTGTCTCTTTAGAGGTCAAGCGTACGTATGCGCGGTTATGCACCGGCAATCTCTACGACTTCGGCCTCTCAACAGGCCGCTTTGCATGAAAAGTGAAGCTCACAAATGGACGCCAACAAAATATGTGTAATGGAGCGTATTTTTCAACACTGTCACACAAATGAGATGAGCAGTACATTACATACGATTTCATCGTGACCACACAACAAGACGAACTTCACAATCCCATCTCTCTGAAATGTACGCTTCTCTGGAGAGCTTGCTGTTCTGTATGAGGACCTACGTTTAGTTGCTCACCCACCAATTCACCTTCCAAGTTTATCTTCCACTGAGTCCGGTAAACGTTAAGGCTGCCAACTTGATGCCCAAACTTTTTCACCCGTCGAACGCCTGTATATGCAATGGGATGCCCCTTATTCTGGGGTCGTTACAGCTAACAGCGTGAGTACCTTCATGCACGGGCTCGACATCTTTATGCTTTCCGGGTTCAAACCGTTTGACTGACCTGCGGTGGACCAGTGGGTGCTGAACGTGTGTTCTCAGTTCTAACTAAACTGGCTATGTGCTGCATCCCGGCGTGTCTATTCAAACTACCAAGTCAACCTCGTAAATTTTTGTCCAGCTTGTCTGGCTCATAGTTACTTCTGAGAAGTGGTGTGTATTACTTTATTCCACCTCATATCAACCCCGTTGTCTGGGTCTATTCACCAAATTAATGAAAGTCACAGAGTGAGTCCATGGTACACAATGCTACACATTTGCTTCCACGGAAACCAGACTGACAGGCGACGTCAGCGAATATGAACCAGGTGATTACGAATGCAAAACCCACTGAGCTGGGCGTACCTGATGGGAGATAGGGAGCTCTGTCATGTTCCACAAACGGAATCATCGGAAACTAATGTCTAGTAAGAAGTTTCAGGCAAGTGATGAAGGTACTGCTGTGAAGCATTGGCTAGCATTTTCAAGGTGCGCACCTTTCAGAGACCGTGTATTTTTTTCCATGTGAACTGTTCGAAGACGTTCTTCATGATAGTCTAGAAAACTGCCTAGGTTTTCACATTTTTGCGTCTCATCAGGAGTGTCCTCAAAAAGATAAACTGGTTGTTAGTCCATAATTGTGATTATTAAAGCAACCTTTTGATAGCCTTTACAATTTTGATGTGACGCACAGTCTGCACACTGCATGCCAACGTTTCGATGCAGGTTTGTTTTCAAGGCAGTCACTGTGAGGGAAGTGGTTGGTAGAATAGCCATGGACCCGTCACTTGAAAAGAGTGAACACCCTTTATCCGTCCATTACCTCAGCCGTTACCGGTCGCAACCAACAGAATGTGCAAAGAGCGAAAATTCAGTCAGGCCTAGTTCATCGAACAAAAAATTCATTTTCATTCAGTCCTAGAGTGTGATTATGCGGACCGGAACGCCTACATATTTTAAACAGTAAATGAATGGATGAACAAACAGAAAGTCCTCTTTTCCTGGTCTCCTTTTTCGCTTAGAATGAATCCCCTCCCTGGCAATTACACACAACCATTCGCGAATCAAAAATTTACGGGAAACTGGGACAGCCTGCGCAGTTTCTCACCGTTTCATGAAGGTTGAGGCAGGCTGTCTATGTACACATAGAACCCGAACAAAAAAAGATCACACCAACCAGATTTATTCTTATATGTGTGTATAGTAGCTGATAAAGGAAAAACCTTTGGCCAATTCTATGTAACTTCATGAACGCGATACTTATTTCAACCCCTCGATTACTCCCGATTTATTCATAAATATTCCGTGGTGTTTAAGGTAGCACCGCAGTGTTATGACCTAGTCTACCTTTGCAAATTTTTGCAGCCTCCTCCCGTCGCGGTTTCTCCACTTTCGAAGCTGAAAACGTTCCATTCATGGTTATTTTCATGCTACAATAGATCCAGATAAACCGCACACAAGGATCCCATTAATACAACTACTATTCTGGTAGAAATTCTCAATAGGCTGTTTAAACAGATGCTCCAGGTTGGTATCCCCTCTACTACACAGAGTGAGGGCGAAGTCATGCTTATTGCCGATGCGGACTGTCCACCATGCTACTGGCAAGTGAGCCCTACAGGACCCTGCGCGAGACAGCGGGGCAGAACCGAGCACTGGCTTTCTTCCGAGCCGGTCATGCAAAACCAACTTGCTCACATTCGTAGGTGACCCAACGGATGCTCAAGGCAGAAGGTCCAGTCTACGCCATCTTCGTTGGATTTGGTGAAGCATTATGCTCTGTTTCACATGACCCTCAGAACCACGAACCGCAGGCTTGGAATATTTAGGAAAAGGTTTTTTACTGAACCGGTTTCTTTGTGTTAATATAACTTTCAGATTCAGAGACAAACCAGATCTCTCATCCCCCTTGATCTGTGAAAGCGTTCGTCAAGGGTCGGTCTTTATTTATATCAATGACCATTCGGACCATGTATCTAGCAATGAAATCCATGCTGATGGGTCCAAAATATGAAATACTAGTAACTCCCACGTGCTGCAAATTGATGTTGAGACAAGTAAGCGCTGATGAGGAGATTAGGCCCTCAATCTACTTTGCAAGAAATACGTGTAAGTGCCACTCAGAGGAGACGCTAGAGTTACGTTTGTGAGTCATAGTGATTTCATGACAATTGGCGTCACAAAGATAAATTCAAGGGCAAATATTGGCACCTGAATGCTGCTTAATTCATCTTTCTTCGATTGGATGGTCTAGGACAACTTAAACCCGCATAGACGAAAAGGCGTTGTTAATATCTTGCGAGGTTTACGTGGAACCACTGGCTGGGCCATTTAATTACCGGACGCACCGGTTTGAAGTAGGGCTTACTGGCCTTTAAGCATAGTAAACGCGCTGCCGCGGGTCAAGAAATATTGTGTACGATTCTCGAACCGGAATCCCTGGTCTGTCCCCAATTAGGTTTTAACTGATCCGCTGTGGATTATTTCTCCCTCTTCTTTAGGTCAATCCCCATAGGTCGATCCTTCGCTTTAAGGACTACCAATATTTGACGGAAACATGAGCAGCCTCGCCAATTCCGTCCTTCGGACATTTC